>JAIPRM010001884.1:0-34118 GCA_025469315.1 Stegophylla sp. TES_Ste_2020
AATTCTTCAATTTTTTTTTTTTTTTTTTTGGAAAAAACTACCCAAAATTTGACAAAAATGACTCGGAAACCATCATTTTTACATCCGAACTATATGAAAATTTAAACATAGATAGAAAATAATTTGAGAAAGATTTTGGCGCAAGAAAATTTTGAAAATGTGAAAAAAAAAATTTTGGACATTTTTCTAAAATTTTTTTTCTCATTTATTTTTTTTATATTATTAATCTACGAATTATCTAAACATTATTCTACTAATAAATAATCATACACATACGGAGTGCGCGATTATTATTATCTTTATTGTTTCCGCGGCGCGTGTCGTGTCCTATAAATGTGTATATTATTATATTGTAAAACAGTCGTCGGTCCAGACGTCTGACGCGATGGAAAAAAAAAACGGGTAAAAACCATCGGCTAAGGCGTGTTTGTCGGATTTACGACCGTCCAACTCGCGGATGCACACGAAGGAAAACAAAAAAAAACGGAGTCCCGCTCGGCCGCCGTCAAACCGGTCGTCCTAGTGATTTTTTCCGATATTATTGTTATTACAACTCTTTTTCTCTCTCTCTCTCTCTCTCGGTTAAACATTTTTTTTTTTTTTTTTTTTTTGTTCTCACGATTCTCCATAGCTGTTGGTGTACGTGTAATACCTTTTATAGAAAATTAAAATTAACAATGATTATTTACCTATCATGAGGTATACACGAACATTTTTACGTTTTAATTTTTAATACCATAAATATACAATTGCTAAAATATTATTATTATTATTACGGACGAAATTATTTATGAAACGTCTAACACGACGAATGTTCGACGAAAATATTATCTGCATAGATATATCTGTTTCGAAATTTTGTTATTTTAAATACAATCTCATTTGCATTCGTGTTTCCGTGTAACGTCTGACATTTGACAGTCGTTTAAAACACATTTTATACCACGTCGAGGAACGATTTTAATATTTTGATGTTAATACTCCGTTGAATATGACATGCGCGCCAAGACCGCACACAGGATTTGTTTTGTTTTTTTTATTTTTTTATTTTGTGGAGGGGGATCCTAAAAAAGTTTATCATTCAAATAAAACAGATATCAACTACTGTTCTGTCATTTGTTTTATTATTCGAAATAACTCAACAACGCTATCAGAAAAATCGTTGATTTAAAATTTCATTTGTACTCGTAATAGTTATTGTTTTGTGTTACGAAATGGAATAAATCGTATGCATTTTATAGAGACTTGAAATAAAACCAACGAATGATTTATACATTAAAACTTAAATTGAAAAAAAAATGCTTAAGCAACATTCTATTTATTTTATATTTTTAATGGAAATAATATTATTGTAAATCAGTTATAAATAATAATATATCATTTATAATATTATATCACGGATAACAATTATTTTAGTGTAAATTTTTTATTCCAATTTATCCACTACCTGCAAACTATAAGTACCACGTGTCACAGACCACAGTACCAAAGTTACACTTTGATTTCAACAAAATTAATTATTATATGTCTTACTGTGCTAACAGTAGAAATTTAAGAAAACATTGTATATTTTCGATTTAAAAATTTGATATCGTAATCTAATAATAACAAATTACTAAATTATATTTGAGTTAAAGTTAGCCACAGACACTCCCTAGAGCGTTTCCTTGATACACACCTATATAAATATTTATTTTTTAAATTGTAAAATCTGTAAATTATTTCTGTACAATAGGCACAAGTGAAGCTAATAATAATAATAATAGAAAAACAGTAAAAGAAGTATTATATAAAATAATAAGAATTATTTACCATAATGTTATGTCGAGGCACAGGAGAAATAATCCGTTGATGAAACTTTGTGTGAAAGCAATTTTATAATTAATCATTTTAATTGCTCATTAAATGTTTTAAATATTCCGAGAAGAACGTATTCGTTTTCTTGAACAAGTGTTGACAAAATTCAATAGATAAAAGATACATAGTTTTTAGTAAGACTATTAAATATCATTTTAAGTTTTTACACAAAATAAAATCCTATTAGTTGTTTTGTTAATTGATAAATTAAAACAGTGCAGATAGATATTATATTTAATATTCTATAAACGATATTAATTTATTATTCGTTTCGTCGTAAAAATTAATTATTAGTTTTATTTTTTCTTTTCATTTTATGTGACAATGGTGCACCCCCTCCCACTAGTACTTCTTATATTTTTCCGCTTTTCGGGAAAAATCTCACTAGCATAACGCTATCTCGTCGCATAAAAGACGTCAAGACCACCGAATCAAAGTCACCAGCGTCTACCCTCTCCTTAACGAGCACGTAGAGGGGACAATCTACAGACGATGCGACGACGAACCTCTCGTGATTAATCACATTGTTATCAGCTATTCTGCCCGAAATTCGCATTTTCTACAAGGCATATTATTATACCTATCTTAAATCACCAGTCCACAATATATGCTACTACCCAAAATGCAATTAAACTGTGTACATTATTAGATAATTAAATCAAAAACGTTGTTAAAATGTTAGTAGTAAATTGATAATGAAATTCAATTAACGACGTTAATTATTATCGATCGAGTTCTAATGAGATATATTGTATAAACGTAACTGCGTGCTGGCTAATTGACTGAAAATATAATGCCTTTAGTCTTAATAACTATTATAATTTCCAGAACTTGAAGTGACTGCATTTTTTTAGATTGTGAGTGGAGCGTAGTGTTTTTACAATGACGTTTATTTTTTTTTATGTGTACACGTTTTTGTATAGAAATATTTGTCCAAAAGTTTCGATCAGCTAAGTCTCAAACTTTTTGAATCACAATTTCGTACCGTTTGCCTACATGCAAATTTGCCTAATAAGGTCGTAACAGTGCAAAAATTTGGATTTTTTTTTTTTTTTTTTGAATATCCAAATTCATATAAAAACTATGTTTTTCACAAAAATTTTTTTTTCATTTCATCTTAAGGATGTCCTATATCGATGTGATTTTGATACATCGAAATCAAAATATTCTAACGAGTAATTTTTAAAATATTCAAATTGAAGTATTAAAGAACATAGTCTCTCGGACACATATTTATAATTATTTACATATAATAATAGTATATGTAATTATTATGAATCAACAAAATAATCATTATTCAGAAATATTTAATCAAAAAATGTAGATTCATAATAATTATAAGTTAACCGTAACTATAATATGCATATTATAGACGATATATTGTGTACCTATTATTATCCCAAACACTTAAATTTGAATAATTATTCAAAAACTACCGGTTTTAATTTTGATTTCAGTACATTAAATATAGTCTACTCTCTATCGTTTGTATTACCATATAAAAGGTGTTTTTTTTTTTTTTTTTACTCATACTAAGGTTATTCTAGGATTTAATTTTTGTATCATGTCCCACGAAATTCAAGCCATTCTTAAAACAATGAAAATCAGTCTATGACTTTATATAATATAAACTAAAAATTAATTAAAAAATCCAATGGAGGGGGTTTGAATCCCCAAACCCCTCCCTCGGGCAAGGGCCTGAATTCAACTTAAACTCATAGAAGCAAAATTTCATGTTGTCACTGACCTGTTGAAACTTCTCAGATAAGTTTAAATTATTAATAAGTTACTCAGTAGATACCAGTGATACCATAACACACTAATAGTACCATCATAGCTGTTTTAACTATTATTTTACGATCTATAAACTGGTGTATGCATACTAATCAACGTACACGGGTATTCCTTGAAAGTTAAAAACTTAATTTTTGATATTGAAAAGTTTCAGTATGTTTTATTTCAATAACCATTCAAATTTCACGAAAAGTTTCATTTGAAAACATTTGAAACTTTTCAATCACACATCTCTACTTAAACTCGGCACAATCATTTTTTTGATTTCCAAATATAACCTAACTCGGACGCGTTAAAACAACAACAATTATGCCTATTGACGATGAAGCAACCCTTTAGGCCTTACGAGACAACAGTAATATATTGTGATGTTAAATCGATTGACAATAGAACAGGTCTGGTATAGACACATACCTCATAAAAAGAACAAAACCACGCAGGCACGTGTACCAGTGCACCCCGTCTGGAACTGAAGTCACTGTCAAATCGCGTGTAATTAGAATACCGACAAGTTAATAGAGGAAGAACAAATTTCAATTTGTCAAATCGTCTCGTCAAACGTAGAATAACAGAACTATCTATGTCAATTCTATTACACGTTAAAATTATCAATTTCGCCGTGTTTTGAAATGTACAGCTTTTATAACCGAAAATTCCTTAAACAGCTTTCAACGAAAATCTAAATACAAATTGGATTATATTTACGAACAAGCATATTATGTACAAATTTCTGCCCGAAAAATAATAAATTTAATATATTATGTAATAATAAGGAAAAGAAATTCGGATTAACCGCGATTGTAAAATTTATAAACGCTTGTAAACAATTATTTACTAAAGTAGGTGACTTTTGTACACATTATACCATATATACGTATTCTGTCCTCTGATATGTAATGTTTAATAATAAAAATAAGAAATCAACCACCAACACTTCTAATGTGATGTTTCGAATGACATAATACTAACAAAATGTCTATGCACGAAAATCTCGACAAAAGACTTTGTAAATATTTTTTTTTGAAAAAAAAAAAAAAAACTATTCAGTAAAATAAGGGTTTAATTTATTTTTCAAACATATTTCTCAATGTTATAATATATTTTTTTTTAGATTTTCATAATTCCTACTGATTATAAAAATACTAAAATGACTCTCCTGTAAAACAAGAATTTTTCACGCCAAACGACAACTAACTTTCACTCCACGGAATCCAAAAAACATTAAGAATTACCTTATCGTCAATTAACTCGCACCGTTATTTTTATTTAAATGAGTTTTCATTCGCGTGTTCTTTAAATTTTTTTTACGTGGTGATTTAAGGTCATCGAATTACAAGCCTAACAGAGGCCTATTAGATTTTTTGAAGGAAGGGGAGGGGGTTAAAATGAAAACACGCATCGCCACCGCCGCCGTCAAACCGGTTGTAAAGATGATTTTATTTTTTTCAGTATATTATTGTTATTATTGTAATTTCTCTGCTTCGCTCCACCGCTGGCGTATAAATATACATAAAATTATAATAATCGGTGGAAAAAAATCGGGTTTTTTTTTCCGTTCGTTTTCGATACAACGCGCTCGTATCTATGATATTATGTAAATACAATATTATTATTTATTATCAAGACTCGGAATTTAATGCACTCAAAATTAAAAAAAAATATTTATGCGCATACATATGCACCGAAAAATATGAAAAAATGTACATAAATATGCGTCTATTTTGAGTCGATCACGTTTTAAAAAATTATAAAAATCACGAATACACAGGAAATACATTTTTAAAAAGATCCGGAAAACGATAAATCCGTCACCGTTAATTTATTTTACTTCGGTAAAGTATAGTATACGGACGTTGTGATTTTTGTCATTTGAATTTCATTAGTTTATATATTTTATCAACTCAGTAGCCAGTAAATATGCAGTGAATTTCAATTCATAAAATGTGAACATATTGAATTTTAGTAACAATTCTGATTATCCATTATGGTTTATTCTATTATTTTTTTTTTTCAATTTGATTTTTCTTAATATTAATAAAAAATTTTATTATTTTATTTATTTTTTTTTAAATAATAAAATATACAGTAAAAATGAAAAACGATGAAAGATATGAAATAATATTAAGTTTTTAATAAATACGTTATTATTATTATTATTATTATTTTTTTTTTTTAACTAGGAAAAATGAGTAAAAAAGACCTAAATCGAAAAATTACCTAAAAATATCGAGGAAAAACGTTGAAAGAAAAAAAAAATGCCGAGAATGCAAAATAAAAATTAGTAATTCAAATTCTAATAGGTACTACCATCTTAATGAGCATCGTATAAAAAATTAAAACAAAAAATAAATGTACAATGCATCTACTTTCAAACCTTGACTTATCATCAGTGTTGTGTTTGTAAAAAAAAATATATATATATATACCAAGATAACGATAAAATAAATTGAATTAAAATTATCTTGATAAAGATAGATATTCCAAAAATTCAATTTATCTAGATTTAGATTCAAAAAAATCATCTTTATATACATAAAAATGAAATAAAATTATTTTTATAGGTATAACATATTAAATAACAAGTAATCAAAACTAGAAATGCGAACCGAAAACTTTTTAAAGGTATTGTTTTACATTGTTTTTTTTTTCTTTCTGCAAACATTTTTTTCGTAAAGAAAAACTTTTTTGCGCAAGTTTTAATCGGCAACTTTTTTTTTTTTTTTTAAAAACACTGCTGAAGTAGGATAATATATTAGTAATTAATATTTTTTAGAACCATAGATAAGTATGAAATGGAAGTATTGAGACAATTTATGTAAACTTATTTCTTATTATAAATATTTATCTTGAAATCAATTTAAATACAAACTTTTTTTTGGTAGTGTTATTGGTGTGAAAAACCAATAGCCGCTAGGCATAACAAAATAATTAGTTTAATGAATTTTTTCAATAAAATATGCGAAATTCTTCAAATATGCCCCGTCATCCTCAAACTATGCATTTATACGCAAAATAAACTTTTTCCTACGAATTCTCTGCGCTACACAAACCGTTCAAATTTTCTTAATCCCTTTGAGGTGCATACAACGAATATTGTAAATATGAAAATATTGGAAACAAATCCGGACTCTACTTAATATAACAAAAAGTAGATGAGTACGGTTTCTGTATGTTCGTGAAATGTATTAAACACTTTTTTTTTTCTTCTTCTTTTTCTCCAGAGGAATGTTCCCCGAGAGGTTTGGAAATATTCCTGTGAACATTCTCCCCCGTGGGATGGAGTGGAGGGGGGAAATATTCTTAGTGGTACATCACTATAGTCGTCGTACCACCACCATCACACACGGCTGCAGCAGCAGAGGCGGCGCAAAATAACCAACGCGTTTCGGGCGGTGCGTGCGCGTGCAGTGACGACGACGACGACGACGACGGACCTCCGCGGATTTCGTTCGTCGGCTAGCAACTACTACGCAACGCACCCCACGCGCGCGATCGCCGCAACCGCGTCAGTCGTCCGTCCGCCGTCCGTGTGCGAGTCGCTCTCTCGCGTTTCGCCCGAACACACGTTGTGCGACCGGTGCCCCCCCCGCTCCCCCGCGTTTGAGTAATAGCAAAGCTCTATAAATCGTATCGGAAAAAAAAATTAAGAATTTTATTTTAAAAACCGCCAGCGATTATAATAATTATTATCGAGTTGTTCGGTTAGAATTTTTTTTTTTTCGGGTTTTCCATTCTTCTCGCGTTTTTCGGTTTATTTTTTTCTGTGAATTTCGTCCGATTTCTCCCTGTTCGTCGTTCCGCTCGCTCCGCTCAGACGACTAAGCTTTGGCGGTGTTTCTCCGGCTTTGGAGTTTGTTTTCCGAAAACTCGCGTGTACACGACGACCACACGGGGTGAGTACTCTATACTTATAGGTTAAAAACCGTCACGTTCCGGGGGCGGGGGGGGGTTGAGAGACGAAAAGTCCTCGTTTGAAAAGTATGTTTTTTATCTGGAAAAAACACACACACACACACACACACACACACTGTACGATTTATGTGGGTCTACGGTACGTTTTAAACCCTCGAATTTCAGGGAGAAAAAAAAAGAAAAAAAAAACTATCACCACACGAACCGATCGAGTTATTATATATATATTAGGTATATGTCCTTTATAGGATATAAATCGTGACGTTCGTTGTAAGGTTTTTGGTTTTTTTTTTTTTTCTAACCGCATTAAACGCCGTATCACCCCCAATCCCCGTATATAATATTAGGTTTGTGACGTCGAAATCGGTCTAAACGACGACGTGATACACGGTTATCCTCCTCATATTTGGCCCCGGGTGAGACGGTGTAGAATTTCGTATTCCAAACGAGTACATCCAGGGAGAAATCTCGAGACGCGTCCGCAAAAGATCCTTTTAGATTCCGAGTGGAGCGAAGAAGCTGGTGTTGAAACAATGACATTTTTTTTCTTATGTGTAATACGTTTTCGTATACTTGTCCGAAAGTTTCGACCGGAAACGTTTCGAATCACAATTTGTCTCCGAATGGTATTGTCGAGAAGTTATTTTTTGAAATTCTCAAAATTTGGGGAACAGTACTTTCTTTTTTTCGATAACGGAAAACGCTAATTTTAAACAACCACTAAACAAAAGAGATCAATAAACGAAAATGCAGATAAATCAAAAAATAAAAATAAAAACAATAAACAATACAATTAGATAAACATAAAAAGTAGCAAATCGAAAAAATAAATAAGTTATGAAAAGCGATAGTAAAATGTTATTATTAATAGTTATTTTTTATATATTTATATATACACTGTCAATCTATTGGATTATTGAAATAAAAAATTAATAATTTTTAAAATCACAATAACGTTTAACGCGAAAAATGAATAATGTTTAAATTTACAATAACGATTAACGTAAACATTTTTAATAAAGTTCTAATTTCTAAAAACTATAAAAGCATTACGTATACAACGAATAACGTTAAAACCGTAATATAATGTTAAACTGATTTTTTTTTTTTTTTTTTATGAGCCCTGATCTTCGGTAACGCGATAATAGGATAAACTAGATGGAATTCGACCGTCGTGTCGGAATTAATCACAAAACCGACAACAAGGTGATTATCCGTCGATAATGGATGGTTCCATCACTACGCAATAATAATATATATACACGTTGCTATTTGCTTTGTAAACATAAACGCATATCATAAATTTAACTTCTTTCCTACTGTTAATTTCTTAAATAAACATAATATTTTATAACTGATAGCGCATTGTGACGTTTATCGCGTGCCCGTCTCGGCGTCCCCGTAGTAGAATCAACGGGTTCTCTCTGCTATTAGGACGGGGAGTTGTGACTTTGGAAATTACTGTTTGAAAGCAGTCACCCTTACGTATGATGTACACGCAGCCCCTAAAGTGGGGTATAGTACATTTTGTGTAATACAGAAAATGAAGTGTGTAATACGAAATTGAAAAGTGTATTTAGTCAAATTCACACGTTACCAATAGTTTTCTTTACAGTACATTTTCGACGCTTGATTTATTTTTTCAAGTTCGAATTATTTTTGAAACAGGTACGTCTCCTTATGTGTTACTAATTATTATGTTTGTCATTATTTATTATTGCTGTCGATTTCTGGTCTATGAGAAACACGTTTTCAATTACAAAAATGCTTGTCTAAAAGTTTCAAACAGCAATATTTGGAACGAAAATTTTACTCATTCAGGTACATTATTGAGAAGTTATTTTTCGAAATTCTCAATAGTTTCTCCTGAATTTGAAAAAAAATGACCTAAAAAAGATGGCTTTCAAACATTTTTTTTTATCTAAAGTTTATGAAAATGGAAGTATAGATAGACAATAATATGGAAAATATTTTGGTGGAAGAAAATTTGGAAAATGTACAACTTTTACGAGTACAATTGTCTTGAATACACTGAACCTCTTCGCTGTTTTTGCTGAAGAATTGATTTATCGTTTCTTTAAAATTTAACACAGCTACCAAGTCTTACCTGAGGAGCGAAGAATACCCATGGTGCGAAGTATGCCCGGATTTTTTTATATTTGAGACGAAACTCGGATGCAACTAAGCAAACACTAAGACTAATATTTGACAGAATTTATTTTTATTACCTAACATAATTAATTATTATAGTTAAATAATGATAATAAAGTATAATGAGTGTATTTTTAGGAAGTCTATATAGTCATCGAGCTAACCCTTTTTAGATTAAGAGCAGAGCGAAGAAGCTAGTGTTTTGACAATGATGTATTTTTTGGTACTTTGAGCACTTTTTTGTATGGAAATACTTTTCCAAAAATTTCAACCTTTTTTGAATTAAAATTCAGCTTGATGGTACTTTAAAAAGGTGATTTTTCGAATTAAAAAAATAATAAATAAATGCTTTCTTGTTCTTCTTTTTTTATTTTTCTATAAAACTGTCAATTGTTATGTCATCGTTAAAGAAACGATTTATCATTTCTTCAAAATTCAACATAACCACACGGAGTATTCCATCCGAAAATTAAAGAATACCAATGGTGCCGAATATGACCCGTTTTTTATTTCTGCCGATATAAATTAAAAACTGAGTGTGTAGTACGAAAATTCGGATATTTTATGGGCTGGATACACGTCCAATTTACCGAGACCGGTCAAAGTACATTTTAATTCAAGTGTTCAAAAACGTTGAAATTATTATTATGCTGCGGGACATATTATCGTAATCTGTAGATACACAACAATATTATGTATTATTTAGACGAAACATATGTTTAGTATTCCAGTTTTGGCATCTAATCAAAGTATTATTAACAGACACTGTGTACAATCACACCAGAGTCGATTTCCGTTCGATTAGAGCGAACACTTTTTTTTTTTTTTTTCTCATATAAATTAGACGTTCTCAGAATCAAAATTAAAAAAATATCTCTTGTTTTTCATTACAGAAAATATATTATTTTTTTTAGACCCTATATTATCTATATTAACAACGATAAGTATAGGTGTAACTAGATAATATTATTATATTGTAAACGATTATTATTTTAATAATAACGATAAATCCGTTTCTTAAAATTCTGCGAGTTTAAAGCCGATCCAAAATGGGTGCGTTGTCAATGTAATTTCCACATTTATCTCTACACCCCAGAATAAGTCGAAAATTGCGTAGAAAAAATATATTTTTGTAAATTTTCTGCATCCCATCGGATAATATGTATACCAGTTACATTTTAACATTGTCACAGTTCTCTACCGTCTGCTTGCCTATATTATGCAGTTTATAAAACGTGATTACCTATTGAGAGCTACAAGGACGAATTTGGAATTTTAATATATCGTCAGGAAGACAGGTTTTTTTTTTTTTTTACAAAATCAAATAATTTAATTTGCTACCAATTAAGTGACAGGGTAATTAATATTTAAATTTTTTAGTTTATTTATTTGTTTATTATTATTATTATTTTGTTTTTATGAAAATACATATACAATCTACTCGGCAGAATCGCACGATATGTGTACGTGATGAATGGAAAAAAAAAAACATACAAGTATATATAACTTAATTAAGAAGTCATCCAGTTGTGACATTAAACTTGAGAGGTAATTAATATTTAAATTTTATTATAATTTAAATAAATGAAAATATTGCATTTACACGATTAATAATTACCAGAAAAATGTTTTAAACGTAATTTTAAGGAGGGGGAGAGTAATTGTACAACAAAAAACCCGAAAGTCCATTTTGTTACGCAACTAGGTATCTAAATTATTAAAAACAAAAATTTTTGATTTCATAACATCCCTTTTGTTATAATTCAATATGTATCTATGATATTTCGAAATCCTCAACGTACATATATGAATATTGTAAAAGGTGTGAGTATTTTACCGTTATACTTGCCACATATCAATATTATACATTTTGAGTTTAATTATTTAAAAAATTGTTTATAAAATTGAATATTTTCGTAACTAAACAAATACAATGTCCTCCATAAGTATTTTTAATAAATAAACTCTGACGAATAAATTATAATAAAGGAGTAGAATTCATTAGAAAAACATTTCAAATTACACCTTTTTTTTAAAAAACAGATGTAATAAAAAAGCAAATAAATGTTGTACGCGACGAATTCTGATTAAAAATTTATATTAAATTTGACAGCTTCATTAATAATCGCATAAAGATTATGAAAACAAAACTGTTACTATAAAATTTACAGTTTTTGACCAACGATACTGATCTCCAAAATTATACAAAATGAAAGTATCCTTGTAGTATCTGTAGTATTCGTATTATATTATAAAATATTCAGAACCTACATAATATTCTAAAAGCAGTCATTGATGAGAAAACGTGTACTTTGAATAAATTTAAATAAATAGTCGTTATCAAATATAATATAATAGTAATAATATGTTTATGATTATTATACTTTGTTTTTTTTTTTTTTTTTTTTTTGTTTTTCACCTTACTTTTCGAAACGTTGGCGTGGAATATATTATTAAACATTATATTCGTAATAATAATATTGTATATTTTTTAAATGTTTTTCTTACACATGGTCGATCACTTCTAAGTTCAAGTTTGTCTTTGATTTTTGCAATAATATTAAATGTTTTTTTTTTTTTTTTTTTGAGAAATCCACGTTTTTATTTCATTTGTATTAATGGGATTTTAAACTATTGCGTTTTTTACAGAGATTGAAATTATTTATTAAAATATTTCGTTTTACAGTGCAATCGTTTTCACGATGATGATAAAAAACTTTTGAAGAGTAAAAAATACAAATTCTAACGACAACTTAGTTGTTAGCCAGATTGCGAAACAAGAATATTTTCAAAGGCGGACAATTTTTAACATAGATTCTTCAGCTAAAGAAAAAAAATCGTTAATACAGAAAATGCTAAATTTATTTAAACATTTCTGTGCCATTTAGAAACGTTTTTCATATAATTTTTACTATCAATTATCACATATTATGTTATGTAAATGCAAAATTATTACCAAGTTATCATTTTTGTAGCTGTTAAGAATTTATTTAATGGTATCCTTTATTACTCTAAATTATATAAACAAAAAATAATAATCTTTAATAACGCCCAAGGGAGAGGGAGGGGGAACCCGAGGACCACACCTTTGGTTGTAAATATATAAAATATTTACATAAGCAAATGTTTTACTACATGGAACTATATCAGACTTATAAAAAAATAATAATAACATGGGATATTCATATATAATTTTAAATATTTCTTGGTTTTTTTTTTTTTTTTCAATAAAAAGTTAACGGTATAATATGAGCTTTAAATTTAATATGATCGTACTTCTAGTTACTCATAACATTCGTGAAAAATGACAATAGTTGTTGGAATTTTTTTTTTTTTTTTTGTAAGTATTTAAAATTAAAATTTGTATAAAACTAATTTTTCCCTCTCAAAACTTAACAAATATTTTAATTTAAATCGCGCTCAACGTTTTCTTTTAACGAAATATTTTCCACGTGTTTTTCTATCTATTTTAAATTCTAACGAGTAGTTTTTATAATATTCAAATTTAAGTATGAGGGAAAATAGTCTCTCGGACACATATTTATAGGGCCCAAACTTTCCCCACAGGCCTATCCGCCCCTGGACCCATGCCCACGTAAACATGACAATTGGAATTCAAAAATAATCATACTTACAATGTGACAACGTAGATAAAAACGTCGCTCAAATCGTATTGTCGAATCAACACGGTCCATTTAGGTAGATAATTACACTCTAAGCGCTTTAAAAAAAATAAATAAAATGAATTTAATCCCATACGCTTAGCCGCCATGTGTAGTTTTGCGATTGAACTTGAAAAGTGATGCCAAGAAGAGTGGTAGTGATGGCGAATTCGTGACGCAAAAAAAAAAGAAGAAATAAAAAAATAAGAAACCGAATACTTTCGATGAAATTAAAATATACTCGTCGTCGGGGTAAAAAACCGTACCCCGGGCCCAACGTATCACACACACACACACACACACACACACACACACACACACACACACACACACACATATATATATATATATATATTTACAATATAGAGTTAAAATTAAATTTCTTTCTCGCGCTATAATATTAATAATAATAATATGTAATAAAGATTTATTTAATAAAACTTCATTTTCGACGATGTGCCGGCAGTTTTCATAAAAACAATAATTCGGTCCATTCGCGTCCGCTCATCGATTTTATAATGAACATATTATTATTTATTTATTTATTTTATACAGAACGGGCTGGAGCCCAATTTAAATTAAACATGCATATTTAAATAAACTACATAGTTAATAGTAATATTTACATACTTAATAATATTTCATAGTTACCAAAATTCCTTAATAAATACAGATATAAATTAATTAGATTAGTATATAATACACAAAAAATTACAAAAAATATGACAAGTGTGATGGGTCCTTATTAGTATTATCCATCATTCTAATAATAGATTGATTATTTGCGTAGTTTGTGGTACACCTGGACACAAAAAAAAAAGGTAAGTATGGCGGGCATTAAATGAGGGAATTTTAAAATTGATCAGTGACAGAATCTCAGGAGCATCAATAAAGCCATCAACTAATTTGGATAAAAATCTCAAATTGGCCAATGCTCTCCTGTCGGCTAAAGAACTCAGGCCAAGTTTGGACAATACGGGACCATACTCATGTGGAGGGTGATAAATTTTTAGGATAAAACCAGCGTAATTTAGAAATTTTCTCTGAACTCTTTCAATATCATTTTTATGATTCACCGTGTGTGTGGATCCCATATGACAGCGCCGTACTCTAACACTGACCTAACATATGCACAGTACAATAATTTTAAAGGAATTTTGAATTCACTACATATACGTCTAAGAAACCCAAGGATTTTTAAAGCTTTACAGCAGGAATTTTCTATGTGCAAGTGAAAATTTAACTCACGATTAAATACGATTCCTAAATCTGTGACACTTTTATCTGAATGTATCAAATTATTATTATATAATTAATATTATTTTCATATTACATTTTTATTTCGATAAATACTTTTGAAATACTTTTTCGTCACATAGCGGTGGAAAGCGTGTCACGATAGTTCGTTGTTGTAACACAAATGCGAATCGAAAATCCGACGCGGAGTATGTTTGTTCCCGAAATCGGAAAATTATCATCGTTTCGCCGTGGAATTCGCGAAAAATCGTTAAACTCCCTGTCAACTTTCACGCCGCCGTTCCCGCGGTCGAAATCAGGGACGTTTTTCCGATACTCGAGTGACCCGCATACAATTAGCTATATTGAATATCCCGGAAAACCTAGTTCCAGATGGAGAAACGATGAGACTGTGGCCCGGATATACAGAGTATATACACCGGTGTTTAACTTTTTCCATTAGACCATATGACCGTTATTTGATTACACAAAACCGAACTTTGTTTTGTTTTGTTTTATTTTTTTTTTTTTTTAATCCAATACAAACTTTGACCGATAATCGTCGATCAACGTTATTAATGCAATCATATCGTTTATCTTTAAGAAAAAAAAATAATAATAAACAATTCATTTGAACACGTCATTAATATTTAAGATCCAGACTAGGCCTGTGCCAATATATCAATTATATCGATTAATCGAATACATCGATTATATCGATTAATTGGATCATTGATAATAAATTAATAACCCCCGCTGTGTTGCGCTGCCACATCGTTATTTCTCTCCACGTGTTTGTCATTGCTGTTAGCTTCTTGCCGTTGTCTATTGTCTCAATAAAGTTTATTGTTAGTACTATACATATGTTTTATTTTGATACTTAATGTAAATTTCCTGCCTAATTAATTTTATTTGCTCTTTAAAGTCTACAATGAGTGAGTAACGGCAAGTTTTTGAGAAATCCGCGTGTAGTCAGACAACTGTTTGTAGTATTCGTAAGAAGAGCTATGCCAATTCGGGAACAAATACTACTAATTCGATTAATCGATTATTTAATCGAATACAATCGATTATTTAAACACTATCGACTATCGAATGTTACAAATAACTATCGCGCAGGCCTAGTCCAGACGAGTTAAAGAGTGACATGGACTATATTACGTTCTCTGAAGGTAGTGAATCGCTATGACTCGAGTCACACGGAAGCTTAGATAAATTATATG
The DNA here is from genome assembly GCA_025469315.1 of Stegophylla sp. TES_Ste_2020. Classification (NCBI taxonomy): domain Eukaryota; kingdom Metazoa; phylum Arthropoda; class Insecta; order Hemiptera; family Aphididae; genus Stegophylla; species Stegophylla sp. TES_Ste_2020. The sequence continues at coordinate 15,836 of JAIPRM010001884.1, forward strand.
CTAATTCATTTCTATAGCTGACTGTAGTGATTAAACGATTTTTTTTCTTTTATCATTAAACGTATAAATATTAAAATTTAAAAAAATAAAAGTGTTCGGTGAGTAGAACACTCTTGTTAGCTGCACTCCTCCCTCTCGACACACTCCTGTCGGCCACTATTTACGATTGCCCTCCACGCCGGCGTTCCTGCAGGTTTCCCACGGAAATCCTAAGGATTCCGCACATGAATCCCAAGGTTTAATCACAGAAATCTCAAAGGTTCCGCGAATTAGAACCATATTAGGATACACGGAATTCAACCGTGCTCTTACGAGTACTTTTTAATGGATTTTCCGCTTATGCCGGTACCAAATTGCAGCGTGGAAATACGTTTTATGCCATCGCATACATAAAATAAATGTATATGAAAAAAACGAATTCAGTTTGTGCACTGTATATTCAAAAACTTCCTACAATCTATTCAAACCGAAGACAGAGTTCCATTCATCACACTTAAAACATTATAATATTTAAACAATTTTTTTTTGTTTAATTTAGAGTGTTAATTTATTTAAAATAGTAGTTTTTGATTTTTAATCGTTGTTGTTTACGGTTAGTAGTCGAAAATTCTTGTCTATTTGGTTTACGCATATCGTTTACTACTACGTACTTCACACGACAAGCGACACCGTCGCTAGTCGCCTAACCTAACTATATATTAAAGACAATTCCTTCAAACCTAATTATTTTTATTGGTTTTTATAGGCAAAAAAATCTCAAAATACACAATTAAGTCTATTTTATAGCTTATTATATAATTAGGAAGGTATTGAAAACAAATCATTTACATTGGTGTTTTAAGCTATTGAAGCTATCAATAAAATACTAATTTTTAGTTATGTTCTAATAAATATTTTATTTTTCTAGCATTTACAAATATTATAATATAAATAAATCAATAAACGATTAAAAAATCATTAATGGGTTAAACATTGTGCAGTTTGTAGCATTTTTTTGAAAATTAAATAACCTTGAGTGTTCGCATTCACTGGTGTCCTTACCCTAGTCGTTGTTACCAGTACGAAACTATTTTAAGCTCTGCATGAGAATAAAATGTTCACGGGATGCACCTTGGTTATCGTCTCCTACGGTCACCGCAACCGTGTTGGTTACCTGCCTCGGTAAAACCATTGTTCATAAATGAAGAGACGTACGAATAATGTTTTTCATAGGCAGACGACCTAAAAGAAAGCGTTGGCCAAAAATGACGAACAATAATAATAATAATTATTATTATTATTAGTGACGTTATTTTAAAGCGATATATATATGTGGACGAAACAAATCGCGTCTCGAACACTGTCAAATATCGTTTTGGATTTCATTCCGGAAATGAAACAGGAACTTATTGTTATTAATATTATTATTTTTCGTTTTTCTACGCGTCATAGTTTTCACGAGCATTTCCATGCTTACATAACGTGTGTGCACCTAATATGATTTATATTATAAACATAATATTATTATTATGTATTAAACCGTCATCATGCTGCTTTGACGACACCTACAAAACGTAATTTGACAGATGATCCGTCATAGTAATACATATTATTATTATTATTATAGTATAATATGTCAGTAAAAACAAATAATTTCTATGCGTCTGCGAGTCGATCGAATTTCGAATCCCGCGTAGCGCAAACACCGTTGTTTACCGGCGTCCCCCGACCTATGGGTCGCCACTACGTTTCGGGTACGGAACAGATTCAAAACAAAAAATAAATAAACGCGCGATATCTAAAAAAAAATTGTTATTCTCAGTTATTCAAACGCGCGAATATAAATTCAATGTTTTACAATCTGAACGAAGTGAAGAAGCTAGTGTTTTTACATTATATGCCGATTAGCAATATATAATATGAATTTTGAACTCGTTTTTACATTGTGAAAAACATGAAATATCTTCGTTAAATTTTTATTCATTTATCGCATGCGGCAATTAACTATCATAAACGATTTCGAACATTAAACTCGCAACATTAATACTACGAAAATAAAATATGTTAATACCAGTATAAATTATATTAAAAGTCATAAAAATGTAATACGGTCAACAAGTAATAAAAATAAAACACAATAAATCACTACAATTTACTATCTACTTTGGTTATACAATTCATTACTCTTTCTGTAGGTCATTAGTAGTTCTTTCATGCTTTCCTTAAAATTTCTCTTTCGGGCAGTCCAGGACAGTGTGTTAAATTTTCAAAAAGGCTCTATTCTGAGAACCTTTAATAATACTATTATTATAATTACTCTTCATTAAATGAGAACCAATTAATAGAATCAAAATCGTATAAATTAAAGGAAAAATTTGAGCCAATTACGGATACCTGTATACACAATGAGTATTCTGATTTGTATTATTAAGAAGCATTAAAAAAAATAATGTGCCTTTTTAAATAATTTATTTATATGAATCCGGATTTTTTACTCTAACAACATTAAAAACCATAACAAGAAATAAATTTAGTATCGACTCGCAATACTTGTGACACTTACAAACTAGAAGTACGAATGATTTGTTGGTTGAACAACATCAGTACCAAGGAAGTCGTTTATAAGCATCACTTTTTATTCCATTTAAAAATAGCATTAAGAAATTTACATATATTTGACATTATTGTCTGTCTATATTTAAATTATAATAAAGTTTGGAATAATAAAATATTTCAAAGACATTTTTGTCAAATTTTGAATAGTTTTTTCCAAAATTTTGAAGAAACTATTGAGAATTTCTAAAAAATTGCCTCTTACAAGTCCCTTCTAGAGGAAAATTCTCTGATTCTAAATGTTTCTGGACGAAAATTTTGTACAATTACTTCTTTACGAAAACGTGCACACATAAAAAAAAAAAAAAAAAAGAATAAAACAAATGTATGAATAAACGTCATTTAATGAAAATAAAAATACGATTTCGACATAGGTAATTTAAACATAAAACAAGGATCAAACAATATTAAATATGTGTTTTACATAAAAATTCTGTTCTCGTATAAATTAAAAGCATGGGCAAAATTAAAATTTAATTAATTAAAGTTTGTTTCTTTAGCTAATGGCATTATCCTATTAAAGGAGAAGCAAATAAATAATTAGTTTTTTTTTTTGTGGAAATACATGAAATGTATTTTGGGCGATCTGGTTTTACAGCGACGGAAATTAAAATTGAATAAACAATTTTACCGTTAAATTATTATTTTTAAATAATAATTTTAACTCTTATTTCTCGTCTGATTGAATGACGGTGCAAAATTATTCACGTCAATATTGGCGACAAACTCTTTTAGGTCTGCCAAAATGTATTATATTTTAAATTTTGGTTTAATTATTGTAAAATTCACGTATTCGTATGTCTCACCGTAATAAGAAATATTAAATATAATAATCATTGATATGCTAATTTCGTTAATAACTGCTAAAGTGATGTGGCTAACGTATAAAACGAGTGTTTGAACATTTAAATTATCATACAATTAAAAAAAAAAATTAATTAATATAGTGTTTAAGTCGCAGTCACATTGTGTTTAGAGGTAAGTCATATCATTAGCGAGAGGGGTTACAAGATTATAATTTTTTCAAGCCGAGATACATCAGGAGGGGAAAAAAAAGAAAGAATCCTTTGTTTAAATTGTTGTTGTTGTACACTATTAACTGCAGAAAACGTTCAACAAATTAATATTAAACATCAGATGATTAATAGGTTTAGGTAATAATTGTTTATAGAATTAATTATTTGAAAACGCATGCCGTATTTTTAATTTCAGAAAATAACAACTGGTATTAATGCATCATAAATCATAATTATCAGTATAATTACGCTATAATTTAGTCAGAATCATCATCAATAAAATTAAACTCAAACCTATAATCTTATAAAAAACATTAATGATATGTGCATATATAGTTTCACAATTTAATATCTATCCTTCCATTTTATAAAGACGGGCGTAAAATGGGAAGGGGTTTTAGTTCCCCTAAAAATGTTCATAGCCCCCTGAAATTCCACAGCTTTGTTAAAAAAATATCCGTCTCACTGTTACGTTTTTTTTTTTTTTAAATAGAAAATTATAATAATAATCCATTTCTAAAGTAGATATATAACAGATAGGGGTAGCAGGGAGAAAAGCTCTCCCTTAATTCATAAAAAAATACCTTGCCCCCCCTCCTCCAATTAATCAGCCAAATTTACGTCTATGATTATAACAGTTCAGAACGATTTCGGGGGCCAAATTTTATTAAACGTTGTGTAAGTGCATATTTCGTTGCGATTATAATTCAATCTTATTTGATTTCAAAATATACGAAACGGTTAATATACTTCACTGCTTATTTTTTCACACAGAAATGGGTTACCGAAATCTAAAAATCCGAAACTCGTGGTGGAGGAAAACGGAAAATATCTATATTGTAAAAACTGGTGGTAAACGGAAATGTCGTTTTTGGCGGGAAAGGGGACCACCCGTCCACATCGTATCCAGTACACGTTTTCAGCCGATTCGAATTCCGGTCTCCGCGGTCATAAATATGTAGGGGCCACGTGATGGCGGCTTGGCGAAATAAACTCACAGCACATAATAGCATGGGATAGTTTTATTTAATAGTGACTCTTAAGTGACGTCCAGTAACTTTTAAATGACCGCAAAACAAAATAGAACATACATATATATATTTATATTTGTCGAGTGTGTGTGTGTGTGTGTGTGTGTATTTTGTAATGACTTGGAACGAATGAAAAAATTGCATTTTGCATCACTTCCCCGTCGTCGGAGGGGCCGCATGATGACCGATAAAACAACGAGGAAGGGAGAGTGGGGGGGCAGAGGAAAACAATGCCGGAAGCTTATTATTTATATATATATATATATATACAACAAAGAAGTGGTCAAAACACAAAAGTTTTCCGACGGTTTTTATTCGTTTTTAATCCAAAAACGTCCGAGCCAAATCCAATTCTCGTGCCCGATGCCATCATTATATAATAATATAATATCATTTCGATACGGTTAGATATGGCGCGGGTATTTATGAAACCAAGGTCTGTCGTCGGCTTTGGTCGATCACGTACGCGCGCGGGCCGCGGGATATGACGCCAGGAAAATACATAATAATAATAATAATAATAATAATAATAATAATAATGTACACACGGATCGTTCAGAACGAAGTAGATCCGAACGGCGGCGATTACGTAGCTAGATCGATACGTTATAATTATGTTACGTGCTGATAGTTAAACTCTTTCACACGTCGTATGACATGAAAATTATTTTACAGATTTTCAAAAAATTTTCTTCCGCCAAAATATTTTTCACATTATTGTCTATCTATATTTGAATTTTCGTAAAGTTTGTAAAAAAAAAATTTTAAAAAACAGTTTCCGAATCTTTTTTTCGTCAAATTGTGAGTAGTTTTTCCAAATTTTGAGAAAAAACTATTGAGAATCGCGAAAAATTACCCCTTAAAAGTGTCCCATTAAAAGGCAAATCTGATTTCAAAAAATTTGCTAGTCAAAACTTTTGGACAAGTATTTCAATACAAAAATTTGAACACATAAAAAAAAAATAAATAAATAAAAAATAAACATAATTGTAAAAACACAACATGTCTTCTTTCGATCAGAATCTAAAATAACACATCAGTTGTAATAAAATAGTGTTATTAAACACTGATGTAAAAGAGTTGCGCTGTAGAAAAATCACGAAAATCCCAAAAAAAAAAAATGTCAAAATTAAACGGTAAATTCGAATTCTCTGCTCGTTTTCGACATCTACATAAAAAAATCGGTCAAAGACAAAGACGTGAATCGTTTCTACGACATTAATGCGATATTAAAGTTTTCAATACTTGTGAATTATTAATTATTAATAATTAATAAATAATTCTGCTCGAATTGAACGTGAACAATATTTATATTGTTTTTATTTATATTAATATGGCCATCACTTTTTAGGGTAAGATTTCCCTTTTTCAAATGCGGCGTAGTACCATAATCGACCACGCAAATTATCATGTTTTTACAATATTATTAACACCTGTTGTTAAAATAAATAGCCGTTTATTCCACATTCCCCTGGACATTTACCGGGAAAATATTAATTTTGGCTGTTTCGAAATAATAATTGTATTTGTTCATTCATTCGAGGGTCGTTTCAAAGGGGTACGTTTTGTATAATTATAACTACCGTATTAATTGCATTAACTACTGTTGATCAAACGAAAACCGAACGAGGTGGGGGGGTCGTTGAGTGTTTTCAAAATGAAAAAAATAATTTCAGTTCTTCCTACACCCGTTATTTTGAGTTTTGTCGACGATTGCGATGGCGAGTGCAAGTCGAATCTATATTTAACACAAAAAACACCCCCCCCTCCTCAAATGAATCTCGGTTAAGCGCGTGAAGTGACTGCAGATAGTCGATTGTTCGGATTTCGTTTGTCGATCGGAACATACATCACGATTATTTCGATAATCGTTTAAAATGTCTCGCGTTCAAAATTTAATAAATTGTACCCACTGACACGTCATAATGCGTCATAATGTATATCACGTATCGCACAAATCGATTTCTCAGTGTGATTTAAAAAAAAATAAAAATAGCTATAGTTGTGCGAACACGCCTTAATAAAAAGGTATTACGACAGCTCCACGGACTCGAGTCGTAAGTAGGGTTCGGATTTGAAAGCAAATGCCTTTTTTTTTTTTTTTTTTTATGGATATTAATACAAAAATAATTCTTATATACAAATGTGATTCGTTCGATTTCTAAGACAATAGGTCAACGTTGTTTTGCCTATTTTCTCCTTTTTTACCTATAAATTCATTTTTGTTTTTTGTTTTTTGATTTTGTTATTATGATTTTATACGACACATTTAAGTACATGTTGACGGAACAAATATATAATTATTTGTGAAGCATTGTCGATGTTATGTTTAAAATATTAGAGATTTATTATCGACGATATCAATATTTATCGCATGTTGATTTAACGATTATGAAAGTACCCATACTACCCATCTATAGATTTAAATGTGTTTTTAATGCGTGGGTACAATATTCTTTTGTACGTAAATATTAACAAAACAAATCGATAAGAGCAGCTGATTGAGTCTACGCATTGTCGATGTTATGACGTTTGAATTTAGTTTTATTGTACTTTAATTTTTAGTAAATTTTGTAATTGCCTTTTTATGAAAAATAAATGCTTTTTTTTTTTTTTGTCTTTTTTCGCATTTTAAGTGCTTTTTTTTATTGTTTATATTACCTTAAAACCCGAACAAATGCGATTAGCAAACACTGAATATTTGGAACTACACAAAAACGAATATCAGTAAACATTTTTTTTTTTTTTTTGGACCGTTTTGATCCGACTATATTATATATATATATATATATATTTGATTCACTGACATTGAACGTCAAAACAAGTGTTTATTATAATAATTTTGGCTTAAAACATAGCTATTCATATAGTAATAGAAAACTGTCCCGAGGTAATTTATCAGGCAAATAACGTAAAAAAAAATAAATAAATAAATAAATAAAGAGAATGTTAATTAGAACTTTATTTCAGATACACGTGTAGGAGGATACATTTTCGAGTATATTTAATGTTTTATTTTTTTTATGTCGTAAGAATCGTTTCAAGCAATGGTTTAAACGGGTAAATTAATCGAAATTAATCAGTTATATAAATCTACTCTGTTTCGTATAAAAATTAGATTTCTTCGAATAAAAAAAATAAAAATATAATCAAATAACTATGCGTGAGATTCTGAGTGGTCATTCGCGACAGAGTGCGCAGATTGCAGACGGTTGCTGTTTTCTACGTGCAATTATTATTGCGGGACAAATCAAACTGAAAAAATGACAAATGCATAAATACATTTCCTCCCCTCCTCGAACACGTGTTTCGTTCGGTTCTTTTCGAATAAAATACGTCACCGAAACCGTTTACGCTGTTATTTTACCAAACGCAAACTCAAAAGGGAAACGTAGAATACGTATTTCTTCAATCGTCGCCGTACGTTTTCCCGTCATCGTCTGAATAATAATAATAATAATAATAATAATATTAAATGCACTCGCTCTCATTTTTTCCCCTTTCTTTTTTTACCAATAACAAAGTTTTGTTTTCCATTCGATCGCGCGCGCGTTTCTTTAACGGTTTTTGAACAAAAACCATAAATGCCGAGATGTCGTCGGACACAGTTTTAATTACAAACTCGCGTTAAAATTACGTTACTCGAATTTCGCCCGTTACTCTTCGCTCAGACGATTGTACGATTTCGAAATGAATAAAATTCCTAGTGAAAAAAAATTCGCTCCGCGTATATAAATTACGACTTATCGTACAAACAAAAACTCAATCAAAAAGGGGTAGTCGGGGTGAGAGTAGGTAGTAGTGCGGTTTGTTGGTGGAACACGCGAAATCTCAGATCGTGGTGGGGGAAAAATTACAAAAATATCTCCTCTTTAAACGCCATTTTTCGTTTTGACCGGTCTGAACCGAAATTTACTACCTAAATTAGTCATTATAAACAGCGTTTATAACGATATTAAAAAACGCGTTGCATTAATTGCATACGGTTATAGTCGATCGACGAATCGACGAGACTTTAATTTATTGAAATCGGTGGTTTTTTTTTTCTGATTCACTGCTAAAATGTCACTTTAAAAACGTCATTTTTTATTAGTCTATGGTGACCGGGTATAAAAATACAAAACTAAGTACACATTAAAATACAGTTCTTTTTTCAAAAGGTTTTTTTTTTTTTTTGAGGGAATTGGCCAATGTGTAAACATATTATTTGTATGGTGTCCATCAGTTGTCTCCGAAAACAAATTTTATTTTCATACTGTAATATATAATATTATACATAATGTATAAATTATCTATTTACCACAATATTCACAAAGTATAAAAAATATTTTCAATTGTAATTTCGATACAAGGTCAACTTGTTGAGTGTAAGATCTTTATGGTAAATTTTGAACATTAATACAATATGCCATTTATGATATACGAGTAGGTATGTTATTCTGATTTGGGGAAAGATTAAAATATATTTAATTTGATTTCTAAGCGTGTAGAATATTTTAAGTCGAATAGGCACTAATTTAAATTATAAACAAAAACCTGTTCTATCTATTATAATCACTTCTAACTTTGATCCGACTACCCAATTGCTTTTATTAATAACTGTAAAAAAAAAAAAAAAAATGTACTAATACAATATTATTATAAGTACTAGGTTTATGCCGAAGAAGTCCAACATCAGATTGTGCAAAATATGCATTAGGTCAATATATAACATATGAACAAATAAATTATGAACGATTTTATTGTAAATATCGTATATGAATCCACGATATTATCAAAAAAGAAAGAAAAGAGTACAATTATTTTTTGCATGTACTTTAATGTTGTTGAGGACACTAGTACAATAATTAATCAACTAAAAAAAGTACTGTCCTACAAAAATAAGTACAGTTGATACTTTTTTTTTTTTTGCATTTTTTTGCAATAGTTTTCCGTTAAACCGAATTTTCGCCCGCACTCTTTCCACACACGTTTTTTTTTTTTTAGTTTTTATTTCGCGACAAAGTCTACAAATTCCCGTCGCGATTAATGTCGAAAAATAAACAACAAGTCATTACAATACGTTTTATTCGAAATCAATCGATCATTTGGAAAAAACGTATTGAAATGTAAATCATACTGCGGAAAACTAATCTGTTCCTCGATTTTCCTCGATTAATACGCTGCAGACATTTTACGTATTCGTGTTGTGCTACACGTGTAAAACGCGCGAAACAAAATGAAAATAAGCTACGAAAAATAAAAAGGTGTGTACTTCACACCTTGAGGTGTTCTTCGCATTTCCGGTGGAATATTCTTGAAGGTGTGTTGAATTTAAAAAAAAAAAAAACGATAAATCATTTTTTCAATAAAACGATTCTGAGCGGAGCTTTAACTAATACACAACAATAATATTATAAGTTTTGAAACATCGAACTTAAATATTGAACTAAAAATTATTATTTTAGTTAATACAAAAATAAAAAAACATTTTTTTTTCAAATTTTCAAAATGTTCTTGCGTTAAAATTTTTCTCATATTATTGTCTATCTATGTATGAATTTCCATAAAGTTTGTAATGAAAAAAAAAATAGTTTCCAAGTCTTTTTTTTTCAAATTTTGGGTAGTTTTTAAAAAAAAAAAAACAAATAAATAAAAATTAAAGAATTGAGAAAATCTAAAAAAAACTAACTTTCTAAAGTACCGACTACAGGCAAATCCGGTTTGCTAGTCGAGTTTTTCGAACGAGTCCATTTCTATATGCGAAAAAAAATACAAACGTCATTGTAAAAACAATAGCTTCTGCGCCGCTCCGCACCAGAATCCAAAAAACACGACGATAAACATTTCGGCCCGAGATAATTTCGGAAACGTTTTAAGATTTCGATTTTCGACCGCGTTAGAATCACACACGCGCGTGGGAAGCGAATAATTCACCGCGTAATCGATCTATAGAGAGAGTCTGCTGCGGTTGTTAAAAGAGAGGAGCGACAAACGTGCGTGTACTAACTTAACTACCGACCCGAACGGCGCGGCCGGGGAATCTTTCGCGCATTAATAGCCCTCGGGATGTTTACGACGAGACTTTCCGCGTATATACACGGTCGTATATAGTAGTAAGGTATATATTATTATTATTTGATTTCGCAAGAGTTGTTTCTTCATCAAACGAGCGCGCGCGATGACACTGCGTAAAAGATGGACATAAAAAAAAAAAAAATAAATAAATAAATAAATAAAATAATAATAATAAACCTATGTATTATTATACGTGCCTTCGGTTTTCCGGGAAACTGCGGTCGTGGTGGTGGTCATAATATTATATTATGAGGACACGTCCAGCGCCCGAGATTATACGCCGACCCTGCAGATGAATCGACTACTTTCGATATTATATTAGATTTAACGGGCCGTGGCACGTGGTTTAAAACGATATTGACCGAGCACGTGTTGACTCGAACAGCTGCGCGCGTGTAAACAACACACTTGCCTATAATATAATAAGATGACGAAGACGACGACTTGGGAGGACGAGGGGGGGGGTTCGATTGGATTTCTGTTGTCGTCGCGTGTCGACGAGAAACAAACAAATCGTCTGGCTCGTTCTTGATAATTAATAATTAAACTCGAGACGAAACGTTAAATAGGTAATATAATATTATTATTATGGTAACGAGGTGTATGCGCATACCAGAAACGTCACTACCAAAGCGGCAACAACACTTATTCTGAATTTTAGAAAAAATATTTGTGCGAGGCTGAGACGGGCAACTGTGTTTAATTTTCAATATTTTTGTGATTATATGAGATTAATTTTTAGTACTTAAAAACTCATCGTAAATACTATAATTTATGATTTTTATTTTATATCCATCATATTTACAACGGTATTATCACGTCCAACTCGAAAATCCAAAAAGAAAATAATATATTCATAGAGAATTATGTCCAAATCAGTTTGGAAAAAATTTTGTCACTTTAATGTTAGAAATAATTTTGTCACGTTATGAAATATCGAAATCGACACGTATTATTTAAAAAAAAAAAAAAAAAACACGAAATAAGCGACTTAACATTTCGTTTTGCATGAATATTTCTTTATTTAGATTCGTGTTTGAAAGTGTGCACTCACAGGTGTATGACGGTCAAAACTTAAATACCAACATTTACATTTTCAATATAAAATCTCATAAAAATGGATATTTTTTTCAATAGATAACTACATTTCACGGGATTTATATATTTGATTCGCTCTACGCAATAGTAACCATTTCCACGAAAATTCAAAAATAAAGTAATGATGAGATATTGTTCAGAATATTGTTTAATTAATTTTAACGTGAAAGTTGCCTAATTTTCGACAATTACAAAAATAATAATAAATAAATAAATAAACAATTAAAATTTAAATGTAAAAGAAGCATTTGATAATCAAAACTCAGCACCACCTGATTTAGTTTTTCTTTTAATTCTCATATTTTTATTTAAAATTTTGTCGCATATTGAATAATATAATCAAATGCATGATTATGATTTTTTTTTCTGCAAATAAATCCTAACCCTAATTATTATTACGGTGGTGTTTACAGTCGTAGGAATAAAATAATATCACTCAATACAAATTCAGTTTCCTCGAAAACAGTCGAGATTATTCGAATAAAACTGGACAATTCCAACGAATTTCGATTGGCTCGAGCGAATTTGTAATAAACACTTGCCGCCGCGCCGTGTACAATGAACCAAAAGACTATTTATAGTCAACAGCAAAAAGGTGTTATTTATACACTTTATACAAATAAACGGTATACGGAATTTTTAAACGCTTCGAATTACTTCGAGTCGCACTGTTGTCAATAATATTATTATATTTTTTTTTCCATGTTTTTCTTCTCGTTAGTTTCGACATCGGCGCGAAACCAGTCGAATTCATTGAGTTCGGTTTTTCATCGAGCGAGTTTGACAAATGTTTTTTTTTTCTTTTCCCCCCCATCGATTCGATTCTTTTCCGCCCTATCCTGTTGCCGATAAACAAGAAGACATGTTTATTTGACCGAACAACTGCAAACTTCAACCCGGTAGTCGTGTTTTGCTTGTTTACATTTTTCCATTTTTTATTTATTTTTTTAATCACTTTTGCGGTTGCATTTTTTTAATAAACAAAAATGTTGTAGTCTAACAGACGGATATCAATAGCTATATTTAAATTAATAAAAATCGATCGGTTTCAAATAAATGTGAGTTGGATAACTTTATAATATCGGAATTCTCGGAGTGTTTTGAATACTTCACGAAAATTGTACCATAAACAAAAAAAAAGAAAAAACAATAATAATTACATTTCGTTTATTAATTGTTTTCGGGAATTTTTTTTAAATTTTGTTTTCACAGTCTGTCAATGTATTTTATTATTTACTGTCTATACACTATAATTATAATATTTTATTACGACCCCGATTCTTTGGATAACGCGTCGAGTTCAAGCACCAAATATAGCGACGCCAGAGCTATATCGCGGTAAACGTTCACGCATGATTTATATTCAATATTATTGTTGTGCACGGGCGGTAATAAAATACGTTTTTTAAAACGTCTCGAGTATCGAATAATACATTATTCATTCGTTGTCGTTTAGGTATATTATACACGTATAATATTATGTCGTGCATTATCAAACGAAATCAAAACAATTATTATATAATATTTTGAGAACGTTGTCACTCTTTGTGGTGCACCCATATAATATCCCACGTACAAAACACCCCCGTTTTGTGATGTGCAAATTCCCGGGAATTTATTTACGGGAAATTCCCGGGAAGTTTCCAGGAATATCAGCAATATTCCTGGAGAACTTATCGGGAATATTATATTTTTTTTTTGAAAAAATATTGTTCAAAATATGTTTCAATGTTTAATTCAATTTATGACTGTGTTTAATTCGAATAACAAATGTATTTTTACCAAAAATACTATTGGAGAAAAGCACTACATTCGGGTAGTTAAAAAAAAAAAAAATAGTATTTATTCGATGTAAATCTAATTTAAGTGTATACTAGTCGTGAATGTAAAGATTGTAATTAATTTAGATAATAAAAAAAATAATAATTTATAATACGGTTTCTTTATTACCAATTGTCTTAAACTCATATTACTGATACAGTCATAAACGTTTAATTTATTAAATTTTTTTGAAAGAATATTCCCAAGAGGTTTGGGAATATTCCGGGAATATTCCTAGTGACACATCACTACCCCCCCTCTCCTTATAAATATACCTGGCTCAAAATATCCTCATTTGAAATATTCCCTTAAGAAAAATCCCATATTCAAATATTTATGTAAAATTAACATTACATTACATGTAGTCAAGTGGTCCGTAATATTTTTAAATTATTTAAACCAACGATTCTTGTCCTGAGAATATTATTTCCAAGTGTATTCTATATTTCTTGTAAGCTGTTCATGTAGTTTTATATTCTGAGTGGAGCGAATTAATTTGTCGAAAAATTTGTTGTTTTTAACTGTAGTTTTTTTTTTTTTTTTTTAGATTCTAAACGTTATTGAAGAATTTATTTTTTATACTCGTTAATAATTTTATTATGGCAAAACAAAATATACCGTTTGGAAGCATATAATATTATGAGTATAATAATAAATATGCAATTCAATTACAAATCTTAAATTTTGTGTAATACTTATGCAATTAAAAAATAAATTATAATATATTGGACACCTAATTTGAAAGGGGATAATTTGAGGATCGTTGCCCCTTCCTCTGATTTTCGACGCTTAAAGTTCGACCAATAGCACTATACAAGACGGTGGCACGTTTTGAACTTATTGAAATCACGTTTTTCTCGTTGTAACATTTCGTGTGTTTCGTTTTAACGATCATTCGGTTTTTCCGTTTAAATTTCGGGCGAAAAGGCCGGAAATGTTTCGCACGTTGTAGTGTGCACCCGTTAATTAAGATTTATTTTTTATTTTTTTCGGACCTATTAGAATATCCGTTTTTCGTAACGTTACACGGCAGCCGGGGTCGTATGGAGGAAAATAACAAACACCGGAACGCGACGATGATGAATGTGTTACATCCAGAGAACGTTCGGTGTTTTGATGTCGCATTCGAGAAAAACGTTTTTGTAGAAAAACATTACGCGAGGGCGAACAATCCGGGGAATTCAAAAGCGAAAGCGAAATGTTTTATACTACGGACAGCTGTAAAAATTCTCGACGAATATTATTTCACGTGAATGTGTGTTTTTACGGGGAAAAGATTCATTTCCCCCCCTCCTCCCCCCCGCCCACAAGAATGTAATAATCGAAAAATTAATCGCGTCTGAAAAAAAACGAAAAACGGGAACACTATTTGGACCACTGATGATTTTCACGGTCCTGCACACAGTCAGTACACTCATATATTATTATTATTATTATTATTATTATTATCGTGTGACACCTCATTTTCGGGCGCGCGTTTAATCGTTCGGACATTACCCAAAACGGTGTGTCGTGTCGAGAAACGACGACAATGCTGTATCATCGCCGTCGTCGTCATTAGCGAGTTAGCTGGAACCTTACAAAAAAAAAAAAATAAATAAATAAACCAGCAGATGATGAGCCTAAAACGTTGTGGCTATAATTAAAACGTGGTGTCGTTGAAGAATTATTTCCCGGCGCGTTTGTATATTATTATTTTCTGCGTCCAAACAGACACCCGTTAGTTGGACACCCGACGAAGAAATAATTTACCCACTTGAACGTCCTACATCGAAATGTGCCAAAAAAAAAAAAAAAAATATATATATATAACTCATAAATAACATTTCATTTGAATTGCACGTTTAAAGTTTATGTTTGATACAGGACATAGTTGAATAATTATTGTTACGGGATGTTCTTATGATATTATTTGATATAATATTATGATGGCATGAACAGGGCTCCTGTTTAGGACTAAAAAAATTTTCTTCTGTATAAAGCAAAGACAATATTGAACTTTTATTTTATTTTTTCATTCATCTTCAAACTATTAGCTTTTTTAATAACCAGATACTTATGCACAAGCACTTAATATCCGACTAGGTTAATGCAGTAAAATATTCTGTTTTTTAAACGTATTACGTAATTTAAAAAAGTAAAATTTTAAGTATCCAAAAGAACGTTGTTTTGAATGTCATGTTTCCAATACTACCGCCGAAACTGCGGTTAAACATAATCATGTAAAACATACACGTAATGCTCGAATATCGTGTACGTTCAGGGTTTCTGTGCAGTCACTCATTTACTGTACCGAAAAATGTAAAACGGAAAAAAATTACAATACAAATTATTATACACGTCGTTGCCGATAGCTTCGTCGTCGTTTCGTTCGGAATCTCAAAATTAAATTATTATACTCCCATGATACAAACATGGATTTTCGCATACTTATACGAATCTAAAGATATTACAATATTATGTGCCTTTTATTTTATTTTAAACATGCCTCGCAGCTCGTGCGCATTCTTAGTAATAATTACAAAAATGTATGTAATATTATTCAAACCACTTAGTCGTATTTGTTCAGTGTTTTCAGCTACAATAACGTTACAAACAACCGCGAAGCTAATAGCGAACCAGTATATATATTATGTTTTTTTTTTTTTTTTATTATTATTATTAAAATACAAAAATAATTCAACAGAACGTAAACACGATGAAATCAAATAATAAGGGACGGAAAACGTTTATGAAAACTTTTTTTAAAAACGTTATGAAACGAAAATATTTAAAAACAATAATAAATAATTTAACTAAAACGAAAAAAAAGTAAAACGATAACAAAAATAATGACATGAATGACAAAAATTTTAAGGCAAATACAAAAACAATAATGATTTTTTTTTATTATTGATATTACATATATGTATATATATATATAATATCAATAATAATTTATGTATATATTGTATACATAAAATGCATATTATTGTTATTTCATTATTTATTATTGGCTTTTATATATCGATTAATGTCAGATGTGTGCCATTTGCGTTTACAACATTAACACGTTTACGTGTTGCGCACAGATAACTTAAAATTTATCAAGATAAAAGATATAGAATTCTATTAACCTGATTAAAAAATAATAATAATAATTAATAAATAAAAATTATTTTAATTTATTTTTGTTGTGATTAAAAAAAAAAAGTTTTCAAACCATTTTTGTCAAATGTTGTATAATTTTTCCCATATTTTGAAAAAACTATTGAGATTTTCGAAAAATTATCTCTTTAAAGTATGTGATCTAGAATCGAGTTCTGATTGAAAAAATAGCAAGTTGAAATATTCGAACGAGTAGTATATCTGTACACAGAAAAAATAATATATAGTATTCTTCGCTTCTCCCAGGAATCGAAAAAAAAAAACGATTGAAAATCGAATCAAAGCAAATTTAAAATGCATCAAGTCCAACGATAGTGTTCTATAGATTGAAACCGACAAAACGGCGGTTGTGCGCAATAAATTCAAGCGAACATTTTTGACGATTTCGCAGTGGACTAGACTTATTTCCGCGTCGGGTTTTGTTGACACGACGAAATGCGTATTTCGCAGTTCTGGAGTATCGACTTCAAATATCGCGACAAAACAAAAATGCTTTTATCGATGGAATTCGGTAGAAAAAAAAAAAAAACGTCTCACATTTTTTCGTGTCTCTTTAAAACTCTTCGAACTATCTCGTTATGTATTCGAATGTTTATTACAATATAACCCCCCGACCCCCGACAATCGAAATAATACGCATATTAACCTAACCTAAATTTGGACTAAAAAATAAAAAACAGATTAAAAAATAGGCACAAACGCACAACACATTAATTGTATAACGTCTCCAGTCTTATAGCCGCATGCGTTTGTGCCTATTTTTTAATCTGTTTTTCATTTTTTAGTCCAAATTTATTCTCTATATTTTATTTTAATATTTCTTATCGGTTTCTTTGCGGTTTTTCTTCTCGCCCACTTTTTCTCCGTTCTATGCAAAACCTTGGACTATTTCATAGGCGCACACACACACGCGCGTGGTTCAAGTCTACTAGTTTCGTTGAATTATTTATCGAAAATATCGAAAACGCTGAGGCACTCCCGTAGACTCGTTCTTCGTACGAGTACCCGCCACGACGTGTAGTTTTATCGTCCTGACTTTTTATTTCCCGTATTAAAATAATATTTCCTTCGTACATTTTTTTTTTTTTTTTTTTTTTTTTTGATTCCGAATGGAACGAGGAGACTCTAGTGTTTTTACAACAATGTTTATTTTTTTCTGTAAACACTTTTTCGTACAGTAAAACGCGTCCAAAAGTTATCGATCAGAAATTTTAAGGATTAAAATTCGAGTCTACACGATAAAGAGGTTATTCATTGAAATTCTCGATATTTTTTTCAAAATTTTCGTGGATATTTATGAAAAAAACACATTTTTATTTTCTCTTTTTTAGATTCTGAATGAAGTGAAGAAGCTAGTGTTTTTACAATGATGTTTATTTATTTATTTTTTTTATTTTTTTCTTTTTTTTTTCTTTTTTTTTCTGTGTACAACTTTTTGTATAGAAATACTTGTCTAAAAGTTTCGATCAATAACTTTTTGAAACCGGATTTGCCTCTAGATTGTACTTTAAAGAGGTCATT
>JAIPRM010001885.1:0-34091 GCA_025469315.1 Stegophylla sp. TES_Ste_2020
GAGAAATTCAAAAAATGACCTCTCTAAAGTACAATCTAGAGGCGAATTCGGTTTCAAAAAGTTATTGATCGAAACTTTTGGACAAGTATTTCTATACGAAAAAGTGTTAACAGAAAAAAAAAAAAAAGAAAAAAAATAAATAAATATCATTGTAAAAACACTAGCTTCTTCACTTTGTTCAGAATCTAAAAATGAATAAATAAATAATAGTAATAATAAAAATATATATGTTTATATCATAAATAATGTAATTATCTAACCTAATTAATAGATACATTTTCATACTTAAAAAAAAAAAAAGTAATGAAATATATTATAAATGTGAATAATTTAATTAATGACTTGTACGTGTCTGCTTATTTTGAAAAATTTTCGAACACCTAGAGTAGGAGGTCGGGTTAAGCATTGATACCAATGCAATATCTTTAGTGAAAGTAGCAATGTAAAGCGAAATCATAACTTCCATAAATAAATTTTGACAAAGGGTAAGAGTAATGTTTTTTCGCTTAAATCTTCATAATAATTGTTTTTGAAAATTAATTAGAATTCGGTGCACGAAGTTCTGTCGAATGAATATTATTTTAACATTGAGTCGATCAAATAATAATTGTAATAAGCTAAAGATAATCTTGAGAGTATGTACTGCATTAAGAAAGGATTCGTGGCCTTTTAAGAACACGTCCTCTCGTGCTTTAAGACCAAAAAATGATTACAATAAAATTGTAAATAATTATTTTTGAACCACAGTGCGCATAGGGCAACGCAAACTTTGAGAACCACTGCCCCATGGGAAGGAATTTGATTTACGAATGGGTTTAGAAAATCGCGAGCTCTCATTGGCCGGATTGCGTACGTTTGTGATACCGTTTTGAAATTCTGACGTTGCACATTTTTATTGATAAATTTAATATTTTGGTTTTGAATACGTACTTGATATAATTCGGGTTTATAAGGAATAGTTTTTAGTGTTATTATTGACATTTCGTTATAAATCAAAATACGATTTTTCCTACACGTCATTGCAGAAATATGGGAATTGTCGTCGAATATGTCGACGTCTATTTATTTATTATATATCATTGACATTGTGTAAGATGTGACGCGGAATCGACGGACGATGTGTGTAGGTTGCTGCCGAGTTTTGATGACTCAACCGTGTACACTGTAATTTCCGTTCGAGTGTTCCGAACGGGAAACGAATTATGTGCGATCGTAAGTATTTTATCTCGATACACTGAACAACAATGTACACTCAACAGGCATGTCGACTAGTATAACAATTAATCACAGTGCGTTTAAACTGGGAAGGAGAAAGATTAATATAATCAATTTATGCATAATGCCACGTCACGGAAACGTACCAAAACGATTTTTTTATCATAAACGCAATATCACAGATGATATACAACCATATTATGGTGTACTTTTCGGATTTTCCGAAAACACGACTAGACCTCAATTCAGTGTGACCACATAAGAGGAATTAAAATTATGTTGTACTAAAACACGTATCGTTATAATTATTATTTTATTAAACAATATTTTCGACATATGAACACGTGAAAAAAAAAGAACTTTGGTAACGGTTAGTCGCAGAGGTTCTCAATGTGTGGAACGCGACCTTCCGGGGACCACGAAAGTTTTACAGGGGAGGGGGCGCGAGAAAATTTTAAAAATCAACATTGTACTCTAGTAGGACAGAAAAAGATTTGTGAAATTTGTGTATCTAGTAATAATCGCGTCCTGTAGACAGCATTTCGTCGTTTCATCAAACTTTGTAATGAAAAAAAAAAAAAAACAAGCTATCACATTAAAAGTGACCCATTGATTAAAACCTTTTATTATAAATACATTTTATTTTAAAATAAATCTGTAATGTAATATCAATATTAGCCTATATTAGTCGTTTGTTTTTAACTCTTTGGTCCTTTAAAAATGATTACTAAAATTATTTTCATGAGGGTGGCTGGGTGGCCCATGTCTGTTGTTCACCAAAGAGTGGGGCGGGGGGGGGCTAAAAGTTTGAGAACCTCTAGATAAGTGAATGCGTCTCGAGCACGACGGCATCATAACAAACACGGAAATTCATTGACAATAATTTCTTATAGAGTATTTCACGTTTCCCATCAAAATCTAAGGTTAGATTTTGGTTTATTAAAATTTTCGAGAAATACATTTAATAACTTCAATAGGAAATCTTTTCTGTGGTAATACGCGACCAATGAGAGCTCGTTATTTTCGCGACAAGTCTCTAGCGATGTGTACAATACACGGTATGCTTATGCGCACATGGAAAAATTGTATATTTTTTTCAGTCTGTCGGTTACCGCGAAGCCTTTTGTGTTGGCGCGGCGCGTGTGCGGAAATAATTGGTTCCGGAAAATGACGCAACATTTATATGTTTTGCCAATCGCGGGAATAGACCTGAAAATGCGAAAATGAATATCGACATGAATCGCTCGATGTTCGCAGATAAGCACAGAGAGAGGGGGGTGGAGAGAGAGAAAGAGAGGGGAGAGAGGAGAGAAGAAATGCGGGCATTGTTAAAAAATTATTATCGAATAACTGCGTTCCCCGAGTGCCGATGTCGTCGTATATGATGAGAATATTTATAAAGAATTTTTTCCCAGAACCGTCTGCTGCAAATACACGCAATTTTCAACCCTTATTATAGGAGGGGGGAAAAAAAGTTTTTTATTTTTTTTTTTTTTTTTTTTAATAATATTATATAAACACCACTGACTCGCGCACGTGTTACAAGTTATATAATATAATTTCCACACGTCCTAGATTGTCAGAGTCGCGTATATGATAATATAATGTTTAGCCTATCTAAACACAGATATTATTAATATCGATCGCAACGCGCGCGTGGCTAACCAGAACATACACGAATTATTAACATAATAATAATATTATAGTTTGAACGCGATAAATATTTGGAACACAAGATTAAGAACCGGCAAATCGGAGAAATTTTCCGCAGCCCTTGGTAATTTTGTAATTTGAGTACAGGAAAAATACGAAATCCACTGGCCTTTTAGAATTTCAATCGTACGAGTACATAGTGTACAAAGTACATTTGAATTTTGGACTTAAACGTTTAAAATACGTTCGTTATAATATTATCTGAGCACCAGTGGCGAAGCGCGAACTTAAAATAACTCGGAAGCAAATAGCTTTTTAAACAAACAAACAGCCCTTAAAGACTTCAACATTTAAATAGTATCCTTACTACTGGCTACAGGTAAACATTCGAATGATGCACTTTTGTAGTACCTATGCTTAATCAACTTCAAAATTTATTCAAAGAATAAACTGTTTGAGAGGACAGGAACCAAACCCCAGAAACAAAAATTTGGGAAGCAACTGCTTCTAAAAAATATGGTTCGTTACGCCACTGCTAAGCGCAACACCGATAGTAACATAATAACGTATAATAATATAGTAGACGAATAATAATTTTAAGGTTATCGATAGGGCCTTTTTGCGAGCACCGGATTAATCGAACACGGCCCCGTAGTATAAAATGCCCGTTAACAGATTTAATTGATGTGGTACAAATAATAATAAGTTTAAAACTAACTTTATCACTGGTCCGGTACAGAGGTAAAGTTCTGGGTGCCTATCAGTCGGCGGACATTTAATGGAGGCGGCGAAATAATATAATAATAATAATAATAATATAATGCTCCAGAGATTTTCCAAATAATACTTTAACGCGTATATACATATTATCATACTAAACAACGCCAAAATTAATGTTTTTACGTCAACAGATTATTTCCATACATCATCATTTTGGTCGTTCAATGACTGTATATATAGCGTGAAATCACCGACTTATCGATCATATTAATTTCAACAATACTACGAAATTATAATATCAGAGTTGTAATATTATGTGAATATAAAATTCATCGTAAAGTCATACGCAAAATATTTGTGTTAGCAAACAACGTTCGTACGGTTTCATGTTATTACCGCGCAAATATCATTTTACTAATATTTATTTTAAATATTTTGTAAAATATATTCATCGTCGTCATTTAATTCATTTCTAACGGATGTTAAAAAAGATGTGGGAAGCCAAAAATATAAATAATTTGGTGGCGGGGATACGCATCGAACGAGAGAGATTTTTTTTTTTTAGATAAAAAAAAAAATAAAAAATACCTGAAAGCTATTACATAACAATAATAGAACATATATTAACAAAGGGGTGTTATACGGAGCGGGAATTTATTGGAGCGATGCGATATCGTAAAAGTACATATATTTTTCATCGGAATTGTATACATTATAATATCATATGGGGGGGCGGGGGGAAAAAAAGAATGCGATTTTTAGAGTTATACGAATCGAATAAAATATATAACAAAACACTGTTGTTGTGTACTATATTGGTGTATGGAAATAGAAATGAGTTTTCGATGTGACGAGTATTTGATTGTACACGTCACACGACCACGAACGCACACGAGTGTCAGACTCGATGGAAATAATTTATTCGCAAAAACGGACGCGCCGGCTATACGATAAAATAGTATTTTAATTTTTTTTTTCAAATTTTTTAAAGTCGCCATAAATCATTAATACGTTTGCGCGTCGTTACTGCAGGCATTGTTCACGAGCAATCGAACGAAATTTAATTTAACGATAAATCACAAATAATATACAACATGGGGGGGGGATGTAGTCTTTTTTTGATATTCGTGCGTTATACATTATCGTTTTTGAGTTTCACGTGGGTGCGTACAAAAGTGTAATTATATTATTATTACTATTTATCAGCGGTTTTATCACTATCGATTCGAGCCACTCTAACCGATTGCCTATACGTTAAAACAAGAATATTATTATAATGTTATAATAATATTAAAAAAAAATAATGCCGAAGAAAATTACTTAAAAAATAAAAAAAAAAAATGTCTGTGTAAGTATAAAATAAAATATGGTGATATACACATATAGCGCGAATAACGCTCAGAATACGAAAATATTGTATTCCATTTAAGTAATAAAACTGTAAAAATACTTAAGCAATTAAATATATTAATTAGAAGACTTCTCGGAGAGAGAGAGAGAGAGAGAGAGAGAGAGAGAGAGAGTGAGACGAAAACGAGTTGATGAGAGTGTAAAAAAGAAAAAAAAGTGTTTACTGAGTCACACTTTGCATGCGTATTAGTTAGGTGCTTAATTTATAAACGTATCAAATTAACTCGTCAAGACTTGACATTTTTATAGTGAAAAATGTTTTTTTTTTTATATATATATATAATATTATACAGTGCAGATCTACTGGTTTATTAAAAATACTATAACGCCCGCGTTAAAGTTCACCTTTGACAATTAACGCTTTTTTGCCGTAACAAATGTTACGTTCAGATCAGATATGCGTTACAATTAAAATGTCAGTGTTTCATTCGTGCCCTAGATCCGACTTTATTCCCAAAGGAATCGTCGACAAATAATATACGCTACAATTATTATAGTCACAACTTACTTCCAATTTTAAATTAAATATAGTTGCAGTTAGCTAAATCGCATTTAATAGTATATGGAAAAAAAATCTAAATAATTAATTTATAAAACTACACGATTTGATAAAATATTCCTAAACGAATAAGTTTTTGCCCAGTAAACGTACAAAAGTAATATAGTAAAAAGTATTGAGTTCAATAATCAATGTTGTGCTTTATTTGTGTTAACATAAGTTTTAGTATTTTTGTATCCATCTATTTTGAAAATAAAAGGTCTGAGAAGTCTGAAGTTTATGTGAGAAAAAATATCTCGATGGTTTTTGAGTCTTTCTGTTTTTTTTTTTTTTTCGTGTGAGAAAATAATTTTTTTAACTTTTGACTTAGGTATATTTTCTGTATTAATAATATGACACGACTTAAAATTTACAAAACAAAAGTGTTAGGTACGTTCTTTCGTATCAAATGATATTATGTTTTACGGAGAGCAAGCGAAAATGCCTGCAGACTTACCGAGAGGGTGAGAAGAAACACCAGATACCATTGGCCGACCAAAACCCTCGTCGGCAGTTGAAAACTGTTCCGTAACTCTTTCTAATATTAAACGATTCAAAGTTCTTAAGTCCGTTATATTCTTGACCCGCAATCATATTCCACCGCCGAACGGTTTACCGAGTTAACGTGTTCGCCTTCGAAAGTTTTATCTAAACTCCATTCACTTAGTGCGTGTGCGGTCCTCGCTCCCTCGCTCCCTCCCTACCCTCGGGTGGTACTACTCCGCCGCTCATATTCTGCGAGACGATTTCATCCGGCAAAAACTTTTGCGAAACTTTAAAGTAGATATTATTTTATTTTTTTTTTGTGCAACACAGAAGTAAAGAATGTTTCAAATTGTCCCCTCTTAACTTTGAGAAAGGGGGGGGGGAGGAAGGAGAATATATTATTATTTCGTTAGAAAAATTTAAAGAACATAAAATGCATACAAAAGATTTCACTCTAGTGCTTTATACAAATATAATATTTCGAAACGTATACACGTATACATATTTATATGTCTCACAAACAAGTGCCTGTTTAGCGAGAAGCGACACGCGAAAAGTTTGTGCGAGAGAAAATTAAAATGAGCGTCTGTATAGAATGCGAAATATTATTATTATTATTATTATTATTACACGAAGGCGAAATTATAACAGCCATCGGTGTCGTATAAATCACACGTACCTACGACGCAAATACCACGGAACAAACGAACACGGAAATGGAAACACCGAATGATACGTATTATACATAATAATATTAATAATAATATACCGTGCGGTAAATAGTACTTCCCCTGGCTGATAAGAAAACTCGAAAAATCGAATTGTAGCGATACCAACATTGAAAACCAAAAGTTGCAACAATAAGATTGAAAAAAACCGCTACACGGACTCCCAAATTATTACGGAGGAGGGGGGGGTTATAATCGCCTGTGGGGCGATTATTAAGCCGAAATGTCCCCACGTTGCACAACAAACCGAGGGATATTTTTGATTTGCAGAGCGAAGCGTAGCGAGTCGACCAAACACCCGGTGAACTGACCTACGCAATGATAACATGTCACTTTAACCACCTCATCAGGATTGTCCATTAAATTAATTGTCCATATCACAGATAAACTATATGATAAGGTTATTTTATGATAAGCCAGCCATACTTTAGGAACAGGATATGCCTTACTTTAGGAACAAAATTTCTTTTACCGCTTTTTTAATAATTTTGCCGTTGGTATTGACGGAAATTCGAGGTGTGATAAGACCATTCTTATCAGCTGGGGGAAGTACTATACCCATCCCTGATGAATATGCGAGCGCCAGTGGAACACGAAAAGCAATCTGAAATTTCTCTATTTATTTTTACGCGGTCATATTGTTACGCGCATAAAAAAAAACGTAACATTTTTATCGTGTGGTCCAAGAACTGTCCCCAGAGTCAAATAAAATCCCCAAAATTGTTGTCGAACGCAAAGAAAAACTGAAAAAGTCAATATATTTTGGTCTTGCGGCCAAACTGATGCTTGCCACTCAGGAATTTTATCAGGGAGGGGGGGCATGATAATTCAAAACCCAAAAAGTACAGTATTACGAAATACATCAGAATTTTATGATATTTATTTTTGGGGCTAAGAATTTGTAGAAAATTATTTATTTTTTATTTTTTCAAATGATTATAATACGTAACTTTTCGGTTTTAAAAATTTAATTTCACATTTTTTTAATGATTTTATTGTGTTATGTAATTATTTTGCTTTTTAATTAATTTTACGTTATTTTTTTTTTATGGAATTCCATCAATAATCGAATAATAGTATTCAAAAACTTAACCTGACCAGAGTCAAATCAATTCAGATTCAATCAATTATTTATAATAATTATTACTTTTTACTCATTACTTAATTAAACAGAACGGTTTTTATATATGTAAAATAAATACAAACTTAAACATTAAAATGCGAATTTTTCTTGTTAATAAGACAAAAGTTTCTTGGATTTTTAAATTTGTTTTTTGAGTAAATTTACGGAAAATTGTATAGGAATTCGTTAGTATTCTACAGGAATTTTATACATTTTTATACATTTTTTGAGACTTTTTCAAACCGACGGCGGCCAAAGGTTAAACGAACCTCCTAATGTGTACAAATCGCATATATATATATAATACGCTTAGTCAAACGATTTCAATGACGATTTTCTACACCGGCGATTAGCATAATACGCGTTTTGACTAAGCCATTTATCACACCTATCTGACTGAACGGCTCACGCACGCGGTCAATTTCAAAAGCCCCCCCCCCCGTAAGACTTCACTGAAACCAATCGGCTCGAATGAGCACGAGAACTAAGTCTGACTAAGTCGGTGGTTAAATCGACGCATAAAGTATACGAGTATTAAGTACAGTAATTTTATTATATAGTATATATATATATAAAAGTCGGTCCTTATGGTGAGATTAAATCTAGAAATATTCGTGTTCGTGTTCGTTTGTTTTTTTTTTTTTTTTTTTTGTAAACTTTCTATTTGAATTGTGACAATTTACACGTTATAAACACACACAATATAATTAGTATATATATAAATGTCCGTAGTACGAATATTTAAAACAGTTACGTGAGAAACGACGTGTAATTTTATAAAACAGTATTTAAATACAGTGGTGAACTCGAAAAAGTGTCGAGAGGCCAAAACGATTTTGAAAAGTCGTTCCAACGAACTACGTTAAAAAAAATTTATATAAGGGTATACATAGTACATACGAGTATTAGATACTAAAATTTAGTGCCTTACACGAATTATATAAATTAAGGGATGAATCAAAACCGCTTTTTCTCGCACTCATTTATATTTGAAAATCGTCACTAAAACAAAATTATTTATTATTATTTATTCTTTTACACACCAAAAATGTATTTATTTATGTATTTAAACTGTTCGATATTTTTAAACCACAGCGATGCGTTTAACTTAAAACCCTTTGCAGAAGCTTTTCTGATAATTTACAAGATTGCCGAGGAGAAGTGAGTATTGTTATTAATACAAAAGTTTTTACCTCGTAGAGACTTCAAACGGGCTGCATCGCACCTCCTAGAAATTACATATTGTGTATATATAGTGAGTGTGTGTGTATGAGAGAGGGGAATGGCGGATCACTAGATGTTTAGTTATATATATATACTCGTATATATAAAGTATATAGAAACTAATATGGGGAGGGAAGAGACAAGAGATCATTTATCGTTAATGTCAGCCGATATAATTAAACGAGAAAGTTAAAACAGCTTGGTGGTCGGCGATACCGCAAGAATGGGGTTAGAAAAAAAAAAAAACCCCCGAAATATAGAACGTCACGCCCTTAATAACGATCGTTTGTTTTAATTTTTATAATAACGGTAATAATAATAATAATAATAATACAAATTAAATACGTGCTCGCGCGAAAACAACAATTTCTAATTAGAAATTCACCTCAAAATCTACCTTATTCGCACGACGTTTTTATTCTCGTTAATAATTCTCCAAATTTCCTATTTTCATTTTCATTTCTTCTTATATAAACTGCGATGATAACTCGTACCTGCTTGTATTCCGCGCGGAAAGCGAAAATACGTTATTATTTCGTTCGCCAATATGAGTTTACCCCCACTACTAAACACGCCTACGGGAAACAACAACAACAAATAACTTTCCCCGCTGCAATCCCAAATTCCCAAACGCCGAAATCTAATTTCCACTCCACTCCCGTCGACCGTATTGTATATTATTATACACTGCAGATTGAAGACGGTATACCGATAATATCACCCGGTACTTATATATAATATTATAAACTATTATTGAATTCAATATCGTTTTATTTCTGATATTAAATACAGGGTGATTTTTTAAGCGCGCTCGCCCCCATTTTTGGCCGCAAAAATGCAAAATTTGGGATTTTTTTCCCCGGAACGTTCAAGTTACTATAAAACTAATAATTTTCATAACTCATTTTTTTCACGTCACCTTAAGGGTGTCCTGTGCAGCTAAAAACATTCTTTTTTCAAATGGCTACCCCCTATTTTAATTACGGAATTATATTCGGGTTATTTTTCCGTAAATTTTGATGGATTGAAATTAAAAATTTAAACGTGTAGTTTTTGAATTATTTAAATTTAAATATTAAGGAAAATTGTCACTTGGGCACATATTTTAATTTATTCTTAATAGGTAAATGAGATAAGACGACCTGACTAATTTACATCAAAATTCATAGAAAAATAACCCGAACATATAATCCTGTAATTAAAATAGGGGGTAGCCATTTGAAAAAATAATGTTTGTATCTCCACAGGACACCCTTAAGGTGACATGAAAAAAATTAGTTATGGAAAATATTGGTTTTATAGTAACTTGAACATTCCGGAAAAAAAAAATCCCAAATTTTGCATTTTTACGGCCGAAAATGGAGGTGAGCATGCCAAAAAAATCACCCCGTATATAGTTAGTGAGTCTCGTAACTCATAGTAGGAACGTCACACGCCGGTGTATTTATTACTCTCCTAGTATATTAGAAAAACAGGTGGCGGGTGGGAAGGGGTTGGATTTTGAAGGAAACGATTTTTTCCCCATTTTCGACGATGGAAAGATTATTATCGTTCACAAATGCATTCCATTCTCATTGCGACTGCAGCAGTTAATTGAATATTATTTTGCCATTTGCACCCCCTCGTCCAACACAGCCCCCTCTTCAATACATTTAGTGCGGGATACGTTGAATTGCACGAATAATTTCCACAGCTTCTCGACTGGCAATGCACCGAGTCTCGACGAAAACGTCAATAAATACCATAACGCGTATATTATACTATAATGGCACTACATCAAACAATAACGCTTTGAGTACTATATAATTTATTGTAATATGCGTAATATATATACAGTCGAAATGGTTTATCCGACACTAACTATGCAACCGTGACATCAGTGTGTGGACGTAGAAAGGACGTAATCGATGAATAAAAGAGTTACCAACATAGCCCAAAGTGTAAACGAAAATAATTAACTAAATACACGCAGTTGCAAATTTTTTCTGTGACCAAAAGTATTTTAAACAAAAATAATTATTAAACACGCCGTTTTTATTTTGGAAATTTTAAACGCTTTTCGAACACGACTTGTTTTGCGACCAAACCCGAGACCCGCGAGACTTATCGATTGTGTTTTGAAGTGACTTTGAACTCAAAACACACTTTACGACGACGAAGAAACGAGATATTTTTCATCACAGAACGGAAACATCGAAAAAAAAGAATGCATTGTTCTCGTGAAAAAACCGATAAAACCGTAAACCATATTTTAATAACGAGCACCTTGAAAAATCTTAAAATTTACTAAGCATTTTTACTTTGTCGGAGAACTTATAATGAATTCCGTAGTAAGAACCGTTACAGTGTTAACAAATGCAACATAAAACTGAAAAAAAATAAAAAAAATATTCTTTTTGTGGTCAAACTGGTGCTTAAATTCAATATATATAGGGGATAGTTTAACGGGCGGCCAGAAGTTTCCATTATGTGTTTTGATGACTACTCATTAAATATTATTATTTTTAATTTTTTAAATCATTAAACAACAAAAACATTTTATCATTATTAGTAAATTATTAGGAAAATAAATATAGATTACGACAACATACCACGGCATAACCAATGTTATAACTGTAATATAATAGGCGAATCACGTTGAAAAACTAATAATTGAGCTGCATCTGCACAGTAGAGTACAACGGCAATTTGAAAGCGATAAATTCAAATTGTACACCGACAATAAGACAAAAAACAATTGTTCGCTGTTTTAACGGGTTTATCGCAACGATCTTTACGCGGTACATAAAACCGAATAACCTGCTCAATAACAACATTTATGTTTAAATGTGAAAAAATAAAACTAATTTCAATCCCCAGACATCATTATTATTTTTTTAATTACAACAAATTCCTTTAAAGGTCGATTATCGAGCGCTAACTACGCAATGGACAGCTGTTGTCGCGTGTATATCCAACATTAATATATTATTACAGTAACGTCTACCGAACACACGGTCGACATGAAATGAAGTGTTAATTACTATCTTGTCGGAAAAATATGTTAATTTATACGTTAAAAAAAAAAAAAAAAAAAAAACATTCTTATTTTTAAAAGGAAATTTTTTTTAAATTTATTCGTCAATAACAATTTCTGGACTAGTAATGACATTAAAATGCCGTTCAACTACCAGGAAATTGCTCTGAATTTAATATTTACGCATTTGTTTCTATTTTATAGTGCGACTAAAAATTTAATTGAAAACTTAAAACTCTAAATTAGCAAAAAAAGCTATAAATCTGTATATATAGGGGGGAAAAATAGAACTAAAAAAAAAAAAAATTGTATATGACTCGAGGAGAAACACATAATTGTATTCTCTCTGATTATTTTCTCGGATTCGCCAAAGAGAATACAAATAATATACATTACAGCAGTAATTGCATTAAGTGTTTTAAATCAAAGTCGTTTTTATTTCGGTCTATTTATTACTACTACGGTTTAAATAGTAAGTAATGATAATAATAAATGAGCGGCGCTATTTTTTTGTAATAAAATCGAATAATAAATAGGTGAGTTATAATTGGTGTGTTCGTCGACCGACTCGACTCGATAATTCGGAACTATTTAATTTTTCCAAAGTGATCGAAGTGGCTGCAAGGAGAACCACGACGACGGAACACGACGTAAAATCGTCGTCCACTCCACACACGATTTTCCATTAAAACGCGTTCGTACCGCGACAGACGGCGGTGCGAGGTGCGGGGCGACACGCGCGTATTATTAAATGAAAAACCTCTAACCTTGACGACAACGATGACCAACGGCAGCGTGGCAGCCAATAACAACGACCCTACCACCGCTGTGAAGTTTCAAAGATGCTATATATATATATATATATATATATATATAGAAAATGTCGGAGTCGTGGCACTCCCCCGCCGCCACGACGTTAAAAGTAAACACGACGAAACCATTTAAGTGAATTACGACTGTTCTTTTAAAATATGTTCACACTCGGTTGATTTCATTCACCGAGCGAGCTGCAGTAGCAAAGACGACAAGACTACTCTCTAAAAGCTTCTGAACGCCTCCGCCCACACACCACTACCACTACCACTACTACTACTACTACTATTAATACAACGAAACGGGTATTTACTGGAATAGAAATCATTTTCCCTTCCTTTTTCACGTTTTTTCGCTCTCCCTTTCTCCTCTACGCTTTCCACCCCCCCTCCCCCCCAACCCACTCGAAATCGGACGTATTTTATGTCGACCCGAGTTCACCCATTAACATCTACTGTGCAGGGGGTGCGAACAAGTCGTAGTGAAGGCCTGGTAATTTTGCACGCACACACACACACACACACACACCAGCAGTCAATGAACTCGGCGATTGCACGCGAATAGGCGGCAATAATTTTTTAAACACTCAAATAATGTTATATTCATCTCTAGACTTTGCGTCTGTCGGTGGACCATCACACGCGGGGACGATTCGACTCAACGGTCGAGAACAATGCGGGTAAAAATACATATAATGTATAGAATATTAAATATTGTACCGATTTTGGACCAACACGAAGGGTAGGCGAGGTAGAAACTCGCCTAGGGTGACATTATTAGTAAGAAATGATGGCTAAAATACATATATATATATATATAAGATACTGAAAAAAACCGAAGAAACTATAAGAAACTAATGATGTTTAATTTTTCTTTTTTCTTCTTCATTTATGTCATGAACACGTTTTTGTATAGAAATACACGAGAAAGAGTTTCAAATAGTGATTTTTGAAAAAACCGGATTTGCCTATAGATTGTATTGTAAAGAGGTCGTTTTTCGAAATTCTCAATTGTTTTCTCAACATTTGACTGAAAATACTCGGGATCTGTATTTTTTTAATCCAAACATTATGAAAATTTAAAATAAAAAATACGATAAATATTTTGGTGCAAGAAGATTTTGAAAATGTGAAAAAAAGTTTTAATTTTTTCAAACACTTCTTGTACTCATCAAATGTTTTATTTTTAATAAAATTGTCTTTTTTTCCTTTTCTATATTTATCGGATAAAAAAAGAAATCAAGGGGAATAAAAAAAAATGGAGTAAAGTATAGACAAGAAATCCGGACAAATTTCGCACCATATGTATTCTTCGCTCCTCGATACTCAAATACTATAGATGGATGTGTAAAGAATGACGACTATTAATTTTCTTTATATTATTAACGTAATTCGCTCAGAGTCATATATTTGAAGAAATAATATATTGGTTCTTCAAAATTCAATATATCCACCAAGAGTATTTGACACGAGGAGCGAAGAATACCCATGGTGTGAAATATGAAAAACTACCGAACATTTTAGTAAAAACGTAGATACATCGTAGACTAGATTTTCAGGAAATCTATTAGTGTCATATAAAAATTTGCTACAAAGAATAGTTTATAATTAACACTTAACAGAAATGCTATTCATGTATTTTATGTCACTCAAAAAAAAAAAAAATATATATATATATATATTTTTCAACACAAAATAGGGTAAGAAAATTAAAACGTGAATAGAGGGCTGAAAATGACATACTCATCTACCCTTTAAATTTGATCTTACGTCTGCCCTGGGTACTGTGTTATGATATCGGCAGTAAACGGGGTGGTCTAAACGAATAAAGGAGCGAATAAATTCCACGACGACTCACCCTGCTGGCTTGCAGAATACACCGAGAGAATTAAACGCAAAACTATTCATCAATACAAGTAATTCCCAAAGTGATTACTACAGCTCCCTCGTGGGTGTATTTTCAATTTCGAAAGGGATGGTTTTCTGTGATTTCATTTTTTTACATTTATTTCATAACATATTGCAAAGATGCCTCATACTATAAAGAGTAAAAAAAAACCCATTTCAAATGCGAAATTTACCTAAATCTAATATAGGTAGTCAGTATAACCAAAAAAATAAAAATATTATTAGTTTTTTTTTTGAAATAAAAATGTATGTTGAAGGAGAAGTGGTAGATATTTTTGAAAATCTCAGAGGAGAGTAAAAAAAGTTTGGAAAGCACGGGTCTAAACGAAAAACAACGCGTTTAAGACTGCCGACCCGATTGAATAAAACTCTTTAGCTCGTGTTCCAATGGACTCGGCTGACCGCTATTTTGACGGTACGAAAATTTCACACGACCACGTACCAACGACGATTTCATAGCTAGTGACCATGCGCCTTTTGTGGATTTTTATTCGCCCTCCTCACTCTCAAAGGCCGACCCGAACATCCCCCCCCCAAACATCACCCGCCGCTTATAATTCGATCAACTAACTCGACGTAACACACACACACACACACACACGCACGCACTTAGGTTAATGACCGTACGCAATTTATGTAATTAATTTTCAGAGACGCGCGACGGTGTAATCTGGTTTAAACCATATCCGACACGACAAACGAGCTAATTGTTTATCTTGTCCGTCAAATTACAAAACGTAAGCGCCCGAAAATCGCCGTCCGTGCGAAGAACAAAATAGTCTATTGGTAACGCGTCGAGATTTCGGGACCGGTCGAACACAACACGTCTGTTAACATTTATTATTATTATTATTATTATTTTAATTTTTTTTTTTTTTGATAACGAAGCTTGAAACTCAATATTTTTCACAGAGTAGGGAAAAAACTATGAAAAATTTTTGAAAAAAATTAGTATTTATCAAACCGATTTTATAGTTATTGAATAGTGACTTGAAAATGCAGTATAGGTAGCGAAAGTGATTTGACATTAATTGAAAATTAGAAAATATTACACACTTATTGTTATTTAATATTTAATATAAGATCTTGATCACTTTTTGGACTGAATATTAAACTTTGAAAATATTATTGGGTATACATTTATACATTAATATTGTGTATATATTTATACACAATATAAACATTTAACTCATTTAAATTTGTTCTTTATATTTTCATGAAATAACAATATAAACTGTCGAAAATTCTCAAAAATTGATAGACGTTCATTATTGTCTTAATATTTAATTAAATAAAATATTTAAAATTTATAGATAAATTATGGTAATAATTACGGCGATAAAAATTTGAGTGTTTTAATCATTTCAAGAGTTTGTAGTAAATGGGAAAAAAATTTAAAATACAACTTAATAAAAATAAAAGATTGATCAATGAAGCTGGTTTAAATACAAGATATTAATGTGATAGATCCGATATCTTTGTCAATTCCAAAAATGTAGGCATATTCAGCCCTGAAAACTCTATTTTTAACGCATTTTTTCATCGCAATCAATGCAAAAAAGTGGGTTTTCTAAACTCATTGTCAAACATATAAAATATTTGAAGTTTAAAAAATCAAGAAACTTTACATGTGAACCTTAAATAAGAAAACTTTCTTTTCAATATTCTTAAAGTCTGTCAGAAAAAGTCGGTATAATATTTTTGTTTAAAAACTAAAAATTATTAAATATTTTTAAAGATTGTTTTTGATTTTACAACTACAGACTACTGTACTTTGCATCACTCTACGTGTTATGGATAATAATTTTATTGAAATGTTAAAGCAAACTTAAAAAAAAAATTTTAAATTAAGTATCAATTTTTTGTTTTTTTTTTTTTTTTTAGAAAACATAGCGAGACTTTAGACCAAGAGCCTAAGTGGCTTGCCCGCAAACGACGGCATTGCGTTGAGCCTGTTTTGTAAATTTATAAACTAAACCTAAAATAATAACAACCGTATAGCGATTTCCTGCGAGACAAATAATATTTTACATACTATAACGCGACGCCAATACGCCGTTATTACTGAACGTTTAAAACGAGAAAACCCACGTCCCTCAAACGTAATAATAATAATAATAATGTACGAGTGAACCGCGACGAATCGGTTAGATTTTAATGAGCCGTTAAATTCCACTATAAACACATACGGGCGGTTCGGAATAAGCGTGGTACCGCGCGAGTGCGGCATGAAGGACCACTGGAACGGATAAATAATACAGAAAAATTATTTATATAGGCGTCAAAATATAACCGTATCGTTCCAATACGATAATAATTGGATTAAAAAAGTAATATATTAAAACAAACGACAGTCTATACAACGCAATTTTACGCACTCGATGAGAAATTTCAAATTAGTCTACTTGTTTAAGGGACACTACGGTAGTTGTTTACCAACTAATGAAACAAATATTGTACAGCAAACGCCATATCACCAACGGTTTTCGAAATATTTAATTAATTATACCTAT
This sequence comes from Stegophylla sp. TES_Ste_2020, assembly GCA_025469315.1. Taxonomy (NCBI): domain Eukaryota; kingdom Metazoa; phylum Arthropoda; class Insecta; order Hemiptera; family Aphididae; genus Stegophylla; species Stegophylla sp. TES_Ste_2020. Next base: position 17,347 of record JAIPRM010001885.1, read on the forward strand.
AATTTAAGGCTAAACTATACCCCCCTCTGTTTACTCGGGATGTATTATTAATGTATAATGCCAACTTCATTATAACTAAAGGCATTTTAATTTTAATATATAAATTATGTAGAATATGTAAAAACAACATGAACGTGTAAACTTTTTAAATTGAAAAAAAAAAAATGTCATAGGTTATGAAAGCACTGACTATAAATCCGAATCAACTAATGGGGAAAATATTATCACATGATGATAACACTATCAAACACGTTTCACGAATACCAAAAACAAATGTCTACACAAAAAAAATGTTCACGTTTAATGGTTTTAGATTATAATTTCAAATTAATTTTTTCGCGATTGGTAATCCTGCGCGGGATTTCGGCTACTCAGTTTGTTATCGTTATTTCCGAGAAAAAAACTTCCCCGGACCCGATTATTTCGTCGTAGATCGGAAGTGAATATTATAGGGTAGATCGCGTAAATCTTACATTTCAACCCCGTTCGCATGGTAATGACCTGTAATAAACGAGCGCAGGTGAAACTAATTCAGCGAATTCAATTCGATCACGGACGTGTACACAGATTTATATCGTAGTGTATAATAATAATAACAATAATATTCCGAAAATCCCGTTTGTTCGTCGTCTCTGTCCCGTCTTCTCGGGGGGGGGGATGGGATGGGGGACGGGCGCGGAACCTAGCGGAACGATAGTAATTTCGGGGGTGGGGTAGGTGGAGAGGGAGAGACGAATTTATCGGACCGAATGCCGTAAAAGTTTGTACAATGCGATTTCTGGTAAAACGCGACCGCAGGCGGGGCGGGGCGGGACGAGGAGAAGTCGGTCGACGGTGGTGCGTGGGGATGGGAGAGACCATAATCCGTGGTAAAACAGAGAAAGTGTCTAATGCAAAACGGTCGCTTATCAGCGGTTGCAGCGGCGGTTTGCCCGTGTGTAAGTCACGCAGCAGCAGCAGCAAGCAGCAGCAACAACAACACTGTGTGCGCCGCGCCGGCGGATTTAAGGACCAGAAATAACGAGACAACGCAAACAAAATTACCGAGGAAAAAAATTAACGAGATAAACTGAGCGCGGGCCGTATCGCGTTCGGGAACACCTAACGTCGGTTGCAGGCTCCGCATATATATATATATGTGTATATAAATATATATATACATTTTGGTTTTTGTTGACACTTTACCGTTATATTTTGTGTACGACGCGCGAGGAAAACGAGAGAGGGGGGGGCGGGAAACTCACTATACTTAAAGAGGTTTGTTTTTCATTACGTTGCGCGGCGGTGAAAATACGTGTGCGATGAGTGAAAGAAAAAAAAAAAATCTTTATACTTCACACGGTGAGTATTCTTTGCACCTCGGATATGATGGTTATTCTGGTGAGTATTTTGATATGATTTTTTTAAAGAAACTGTATTCCCCCCCACCCCCCCCAAAAAAAAAAAACCCATTCTGAGTGGGGGGCTTCAGTTGTTACAAAATACTTCGCACGATAGGTGTACTTCGCCCGATGGGTGGTATTCTCTTGACGGGCGTATTAAATTTTAAAGAAACGATAAATCATTTCTTCAGTAAACCGATTCTGAACGAAGGAAGTTAATAATATAAGAAAAAAAAATGTCCAAATTTTTTTTTCACATTTCCAAAATTTTCTCGCGCCAAAATCTTTTTTATAGAATTTTCTATCTATGTTTAAATTTTCATGAAATTCTGATTTTGGGTAGTTTTTTCCAAAAAAAACATTGAAGAATTGAGAAATTCAAAAAATGACCTCTCTAAAGTACAATCTAGAGGTGAATCAGGTTTCAAACAGTTATTGATCGAAACTTTTGGACAAGTATTTCTATACAAAAAGTTGTACACGGAAAAAAAAATGAAAAATAAAATAAACATCATTGTAAAAGCACTAGCTTCTTCACTTCATTCAGAATCTAAAATGGTCAGTGTAACAAAAAAAAAAAAAAAGAATACAAAAACAGCGAACAGGCAAAAAACTGAGAACAGGAAAAACAATTTTCATGAGAAAAAAATGTTGGAAAACATTACCTATTGATAACCTATTGACTATCCGTATTTAAATTTATATAAAGTTTAAAAAAAGAAAAGATTTTAAAGGAGTTTTTCCCAAATTTTGAAAAAAAAAACTATTGAGAATTTCGGAAAATCTCTTTAGAACTATCTCTACTATTGAATTGTGTGTCAAAATAATACTGATCGAAACTTTTGTGCAAGTATTTCAATACAAAAAAAAAAAAATGTTAAAAAAAAATTAAAAACACTGGCTCCACTCAACATTATTTAAGAAACTGAAACTAGTCTGGATTAACGCGTAGAGGCGATGATCGCGACGTTAAACGTTTTACACGGCGGCGCGTAAAATATACCGGTTTATCGTCGGTGTTTAGAATTGTTTGAAAATTCACGGGTATTACCCGAGTAAATATTTGTCGACTGTGTGTGCGCTCATTTTACAAAAATAATATATTATTATAATATAGTCCAAACTCGCGGATGATTGCCCGCCCGCCCGTACGTTTTATATGCGCAATATAATAACACGAATAATACGAGAAAAAAAATAATAAAAAAAAACAACGGAGCGCACGTTCCCGGAACGCCTGGGAAACCTTCGGGTTATTACAGCAATAAACAGCCGAAGAGAAGAAATGGCTGTTTAAAGTACAATATATATATATATATCAAAGAAAATCTAAAACGAATCGCATGAATATATTATACATAGGCGTAAAATTCTCTGTATACTAATAATTATTAATAAGATTCGGATGATATTGTATCAAATGTTACTTTTGAAGGGAATTTCACGGAGAAATGAATTCTTATAGATAAACACGTTTCGTGATCGTTTTGATTTCAATAAAGTTAATGTGTTTATGAATTTTTTTTTTGCTTTTTTCTCGTTTTAATATATACATATTTTATTATTATTATTAATTTTTACATAATTTCAATGAAAAATTCACACATTTCTAAATATATCACATTCCTAATATATTATTATTTCAAGAAATACCTAAGTGAAAATGTACACATACATTTTTGGTTTACTGCCATCGTTTATAATTTACCGTAAAGTGAAAATAACATAGTATATAAATTCTGAAACGAGTATAGAAGTTAAGAGTTTTTTGACTGATGTTTATTTTTTATTTATTTATTTTACTGTGAACAATGTTTCGTACTTATAGAAATAATTATCCAAAAGTTTGACACAATGGCTCTAGATTGTACTTTAAACAGTTTTTCGAATTTCTCAATGGTCTTTTCGAATTTTTGGAGAAAACTACACAAAATTTGACAAAAAAATCTTTAAATCTTTTTTTTTATCCTAACTTAATGTTAAATATAGATAGATAATAACATGAAAAATATAGATTGGTAATATTTTTTATTCATATTTTTTTTTCTTTTTTAAGACCTATGTGAAATGTATTTTTCTGTTGTAAATAGTGAGACATAAAACTAGCTGCATAAAATACAGCTATTTATATATATATATATATATAAAAAGTCTTGAATAAATAAAATTTCAGCTCAGAATTGATTGGCCTGTTAAAAATACAAATAATTTTTTCTTCAAAATTTCACACACTCGAGGAGCGATTTCCACCCGATGAGTCAAGAATACCCATAGTGCAAAATGGGTGCCGGTTATCTGTCCGAATGTCATGTGTTCGAAAGTCATGTGTTCGAAAATTTTTGTTCGAATGTTCAAGTGTTCGAAAATGTGTGTGTTCGAAAAGTCATTTATTCGACAAATTATCTGTTCGAAAATGTGTGTGTTCGAAAAGTCATTTATTCGACAAATTATCTGTTCGAAAATTCATTTATTCGAAAAATTATTAAAGTAACACTAAAATATGTTTTTTTTAGAATGTATAGTTAAAATTCGTTTTTAGAGTAAAATTTAATGAATTTTTTTGTCTTTGCTTTTTTGGGGTTCTTAAAATGTTTTTTTTCATAACGCAAAACTCTATCTAATAACACGTGCGCGCGCGCGGTAGTAAATTCGCTTGGGTTTTTTACATTATGATTATTATTTTGATACGACCTGCGTTCGTACTCGGTAAAAATTATTATTATTATTATTATTTTTTCACTTTGGTCCGATGTCAAAGCACTCAGCTACTGTGTGTGTGTGTGTGTGTGTGTATACTCATTAACTCGTAAAAACTTTCCATATACAAGTGTTTTGAGGGCATAGCCGAGGCGTTGTCTTAAAAAACCAAAAGAAAAAGTATAAGCAAAAGAGGGCCGAAAAAAAAACGTTTTTTTTTTCACCCCCATTCTCTCTGTTTTTTTCGTTTTCGAACTGCGCGACAAAATGGACCGGGCAATTTGGCCGAGGGCGAGGAATCCGGCGGCATATAGAAAGCTAACTTATGAACAGCTGGGGTGGGGGGAGTGATGTGGAGAGTTAATGGCGCCCGGATATTCCCGCGGGAGGGAGGATATCGTTTCTCTCTCTCTCTCTCTCTGTATCTCTCCGTCTCATCATCCGCCTCGGCCTCCTCGCGCAGTAGTATTACTTTATTGTCGCCCCGAGATTTATTTATATTTTATTTATTTGTCAGCCCAACAACACTGCTCCGGACGTAGCGTCGTTCGTTGCGCGCAGTGTCTTTTTATCGTCGCGAAATCGCTACTATTAGCTTTGTTCCAAAAACACGGGCTCTTTGCCTCGTGTATACGCTATTATCGCCCCGCAGTTTGTTTCCACTTTGTCTGATCAATACGCGAAAACACTTTACATTTTTTATTTATTTTTATTTTTTTTTCCATTCTTTTTACTTCTCATTATACGTAATTACCAAACCACTTGTACGACGCGTGTACTCGACACGGATGGGGGGGGGAGAGAGTTCATAACGTTTTCCGACGACAAACTAAAAACGCAAATTTTTTTCACCAATTTGTTAATTTCAAAACGATTCGTTTAAGTGGGAGGGGCGTATGTGTGAGGGAGGGAATCGATGGTTGAAACGCGAAATATTCGAAACGGACGGACGAAAAAAAAAATCTGGCTCAAATCCATGGCAGGAGGACGCCGACGTGAATGGAGTGGTTGGCGTCAAATCAGCCTTAAAGATAAAAAAAAAAAAAAAAAAACGAAAACAAACAACCCGTCTGCCAAAACGCGATGCCAATCTACGCATACCCGCCGTCTCCTCCCACCCCGGAAAACAATAGCTAATTATTATTAATAAAGCGTTTCGATAACGCAATTAAAATATATTAGGCCCGCACTTTGTTCGAAACTTACGCATACCGATAATTTCATCACAATTATTGTCAAAAAAAAAAAAAAAAAAAATTGAATATCGTAAATGGAAACATTAAACTGACTTCCTTCGGGGTGGCTACAGATCCTTGATTACGTAATTCCTTGACTTTTCAAGATTTTTCGTGATATTTCCCGAAATTAAGTAAATTCATTAGTTAAATACTTTTTACTGATACTGGATAAAAAAATAACTTTGCTCAAGTCCTCAAATCCGCTTATTATTATTATTATTTTTTTTTCTTTTGCAAAACTTTGATCAAAACAATAGACATCACAAAACATTTGTAACATCCTGTATCTAATTTACTAAAGTAACGAGTGTAACTTTCAGATCCAAGTCAAAAATATTAATTAAGTACTTATATCGGATATAAAATACTTTAATGAATATAATATATAACTGTTCGCTCTAGATGTAGAAAATTCACAGAGGAAAATTGTAAGGCAAAATATTTCGTTTTGGAAATCAGTATTGCATGAAAATTCCAGAAAAATTGTAATTTAATACTGATTTTTTCAGGTTTTCTCTGACCAAATAAAATATCTCGACTTTTACCGGTATTCCCAGACTTGTAGCAACCCTATAATCAGTTGAAAATATGGATATGCCCAAAACATACAATTATTTCCATGTAGAATAAAAAAAAAAAAAAAAATCATTTTTAAAGCTACATATTATTTTTATAAGTTTAAAAATTCCGAAAGTTTTCTATGAATAATATATACGTACGTCGAACATATATATATATATATACACGTGAAAGAATGAATAAAAGTCACGATTCGTCCTCGAAAGTTCTTTAAATAATATTTTTATGAGTATAATAACGAACGTAGGTACACGACGAACCATAAAATTACTCGACTACAATTTATGGGCCACCGAAAAGTTGTTGTTAAGTTATTTGGTGAATAACACGACGGGCGAAACAGTAATTTCCAAGTATAATAATACGCGAGTATATAGACATGATAACCGTTTATATTATGTTTAACCTCTGTAACCACTGAAAACATTAATCGCGTTTTATTCCGTTGATTCTAATGGAATTTTACGGTTACTACTGCATTGATTATAAAATATACATTAAATTGCAATAAATCATCACATTATTATCATTAAAATACGTTTTGCGTTAAAAATCATTAATAAACCCGTTTCGATAGACTTGAAAATTGTTGATTTTCAACCAGTTACAATGACTAAGACAAGTGATGTCCTATCACCAATGAATATTTTTGCAAAAAAAAAAAAAGATCACTTTTAATATAATATACAATCGTGAACACAAGAGCTCGGGGATGTTAATAACCGAAATTGTAGAAATATATGCAATATAATATGCATTTAAAAATAACAGAATATGCAATTCCGATAAATGCCTTCAGATGTATTAAATATATATATATATTTTTTTTTTCAACGATTATGTATACAAAATAAAATAGTATAAATTAATTTAAAATTAATTAAATACTCATTTAAACTTTACCCGTTTATTATATTTTGAGTTAGCGGCGATTGAATTTAATTTTTTCCCTATGATTAACGGCATGCTTTACAGTATTCAAGACGTTCAAGTGTTATGTTTTTAAAAATTATTTATCCGCAGAATAACTTCACTGAAATAATTTTATCTATTATTTAAATATAAATACAATTAGCTGTGTTCGATGAAAATTAGTAATAATTTGTAAAAAAAAAAAAATGTATAATAGTAATTATTATTTATAAATATACTACTAAATTTGGAAATGAGCAAAACATGCATTTATATGCTCAAAAATTTCAAACATGAAAATGTATGCAAAATCAATCGGATTTGTACCGTATCCGGAAAAAATTCTGGCTGTGCTTGGGAAATATGCAAAGTCATAATAAACATCCGAACTCCAGACTGATCACGTAAGTGTACTATGAGTATACAAAACCAAAAGTGATTTTTATTTATTTTTTATCAACACCGGTCGACATTAATGGGTTTGTTTGTTTTTTTTTTTTTTTTATAGTAACCACTGGCTGTATACAGATACACGTATATTTTATTATTACCGTTTAAGCCGGCCGACAGCGTTGTAAAGGAGAAAAAAAACGGGGCGTTAAAATTTATTTTTATGAGATTATATTAAACACGTTTGGAATAATCGCTGCACACCCCGCCATAAGCCCAAACTTGAATGACACGGACCGGATAAACATACCGGTGTGTGGAGAACAATGGTTATTATTATAATAAACTCTTTCTTTGGAGACGGTGTCGGGCACATTGGATTTAAGTAGCACGCATTAAACTCTAGTTTTTGTCAGTATCTACAATAATAATAATAATAATATACCTTATTGTATCGGATTACAGGGGGTTCATACCAAATATTTAATTTCCCTTAATATTACTCCGATGTTGCGGGCACGTCTCCAATGCAAACATCCCTTTCTTTCTTCCCCACATCCACACCACCCCGACACAAGTAACGATATATATATACAACACAACGACGCGGGGCACTGTGTTGTGTCCTCCTCTCCTATATCATTTCTCTCTCTCTCTCTATCTCTCCGTCTATCGCCATCTCTCTCCTGTACAAATATTTGATAACGGTTTTCCGTTTTGGCTTCGTAGCGACATTTTAAAATGATTTATAACCACCGACGTTATGCCATATTTCTGGCCACCACCGCCACCGTGTATATCCGAAATAATAAATTATTTATGGAAACGGCGGCGGATGAGATTTCCGTCGGTCGGTCGGTTTATCCCCGGAGGAATCTTATTATAATAATATGAGTTACGCTGCTGCTCTCGTTCCTCTTCCGAACTCGTTCCGACCGGCATCATAGTGTAGTCTCGCGCTCCGTCACACCGTTCTCTCGATAGGCCGCCTCTCCTCTTCTTCTTCTTCTCCTTCTCCTCCAACACTACCACTTCTCTGCAAACTCCGTCTTATCCCGTGGTGCACACGCGAACCGTTTAATTCACGCCCGCATCGCCGCACTACTGTGTTTTCACGCACAAGTCTATAGAAGAGAAAACCTACCGCCGAAACACTCGACATAAGTTCTGACTGATGCCAAAATGTTTACCGTTTGTCACACACATCCCCGATTCCGGGGTAAATATAACCGAGTTTTGTCGGCCCCGTGACCCCCACTCTCTCCCATGCATGTTTGTACGTGTAAATAGGTTCTCCGGGTTCCGGGTGGATCATGATGAAAACCTATAGTGATTAAGCGTGGCGCGAGCAAAGCACAAAACTTTCTTTTCTAATTTCTCTAGAAACGCCATAGATTAAGATGTGTGTTCGCTACGTGGATGAAAGAGGAAGATTCTCGCTTGTGAAAATAAACAAATAATACGAATAAATTGGATGTAAAAAAAAAAAATAATGATGATATTAATTTGATTTTGTTATCACCGTTTCGCCAAAAATCTATTTTACACCCAATATTACCTCAAAAAAATTACAATTATCAGTTCCCGTGTATGATATTCCGTCTCAAATAATAATAAGAGTTCTTTTTTCTAATCCGTGATCATTTTCTTTCCCGCGATACCGCCGTGTAAAAAAAAAAAGCAAAATATTATATAAAACAAATCACACATTATGTAACTATTATAACCGGTAGCGTAGTAGACCAAAATTCGAATATAATATCATAATTTATTATAATACAGATTTAATATTCGAGTATCATTATCTATGAGTTACCTAACCGGTAACCGCATAACTTTGTGAGGCAAAGAAGATTCTGATCATTGGGACCGGGGAAACTGATGTTCATAACTATTTTTTGGTAGAGATCAAATAAGAACAAATTTTTCTTATGAATATTGACTTCTGTACATTTGTTTTTTTTTTTTAACAATTATTATTTAGTACATAACGATGATGATATCGAATTTTCTCAGCGTCGGACATTTGATAAAATGTACAAAAAATAAATTTTAACAATATCGACTTTGAAATCGTCCGTGATCCGACTATTTGCCCCCCCCACCCTGTTCTACGGTGATCAAACGATACCAAACGTACATTGTAGATCTACGGTATGCAATTTACTCTTAACGGCATCGCGACGATCGAAACGAAAACACGATTTTGTACGTCGTCGTCGTCCTCGTTACACTTAACCGACACCACAGAAGGTTTCCAAAACGTAATCGGACAGGCTAAAACGTTTTCCAGGGCAAAGTTTGTTCGTTAAAGTGTAATAACGTGCTGAGATAATACACTCGACGTGCAATATGAACAACGTCAATTAACATGATTAACGCGCGATAATGCCGGGAAAACGGGTTACACCGTAATGTACTTACGGGTAATAATAATAATAATAATATCAAATCGTAAAACAAATATCAAATCGTTTTGGTCGTTAAATTTTAATAAAAGTTTTTCAATATTTAATCGTGACCATTTTGGGTATTGGCGCGTTTTCGAGAAAAAAAAAATTATATATAGCAACAAAGCACCGCGCACGAGCTAAAGGATTAGAAAACGGAAAAAAACGTTTTATCCTCCGCTAATAATGCATTTCACCGAACGTCAAACTCGATATTTCTATTTGTATGTTTGTTTATTGGGATTCGTAGTGTCAATACGTTAAAAAGGAAACAATGTGAATGCAATAAATTCTCCTTTGAACATAACGTTCCGAGTATGCACGAGCGTGTCTCCTAAATCGTTCTCTGCTTTTTCCATTTGATGAGATTATTATTCGTCACCGTAATAAATAGTCCGAACACGTGGCAGGTCGTAACTGGAAAATCGCAAGTGATTACAAAAAAATTACCGCCACGGGCACCATAAAATCCAGCCCCCCCCCTCCCGGAAAACAAAATGATTGTTATTGACAAGTAGTAAGTGTACAAATGTTTCTTTATTTTATTTTCATTTTTATTACCAAAAAAACTGAAATTGGTAGTACAACACACAATATTGGTCACTCTTTATTCAAAAAATTCCACACATACACAACAACTGAGTTACGAGCGTTACAAGTGAAATAAAAAAAAAAAAAAACACGAAAATTTCTCACTCCTTGTCTCCCGCCACTATACAAATTAAAAATGTAAATGTAAATTTGGGCCATAAAAATAATATTTCTCGGTTATTTTCGAAATCAGCACAGTATTTCAAGTAGTTGTGATAGTAGAGTTAGAAATATTATTTTAGTACACTTAAATAGTAGGTAACTAGCTTACGATAACATTTTTACATTTTTGATCGTTTCAAAATTTTGTCGCTACTCAAAATAATGATACAGCCGGTGGCAAACTGACCCCCTTCCAGCCATCCCCTAAATACGGGACGACAACATCGTCGCGAGGAATTAAGCGAGCTTTAATTCACGACGTAATACGTTAAAACATGAAATTGGGGAAGTTTATTCACGAAAATAGTTGAAAACATATATATTATATATATATATATATATATTTTTATTTTACACGTGAGAAATAAAGAAGATTTCGGCATACCTTCCGACCCCGGATTGCGCGGGCCTGAAAGGAGGAGTCCCGTGGTGGATGATTCGTTATACAAAACTTCTGTGTGCGAAAAGACACACTCTATAAATAATAACGAGCCGTATCAAAAGAATAATCCCACCGCTGTTTATTTAAGACGAGGGTGGAAAATAATAAGGAAAACATCCGAGAGGACGCGAAATAGTTACACGGTTTCTCCGTGCAGCTGCACGCCGCCGCCGGTCTATTTAATGTAAAGCCGATTATATCTATCTCTCGCACGGGGCAATATACCGTCGACCATACACACTCTTTGAACGTCTCGTTTTACGTCCGAACAGCGACGGTTGTATAGCACTGCTCCGAAGAACGCTTTTATTATACTTCAAAGCTTTCGCGGATTTCGGTTGGAAACTACTTGCGCGAAACGGCGGCGCGGCGTCTCGTGTTGCGAAATTTAAGAAAATATAACATATCGCTACGAGTCAATCGCCCCAGTGATAATAAACGTTTGATAAGCGCAATATTAAATAATTTATTATTAGAATCAATCGATTAGAAACGGCTTGCGAGTAGCCCATAGAGTAAAGAATATATAGAGGTGCCATACCGCGTATACTGTTACATATAGTGAATTGAAGCAATCAAATGGTATACGCTAAAAGTGACCACTTTGAGAAAAATAAAATTATTTTTCTTATTTGGTTGGTACCGATTTAAATTTTCATATAATCATGTTAGATAAGATATACAAAAACAATAAAATTAATTTCAAAGTATGATAACAGTTCCTTTATTAGTGATCCGATTGAGGGAGGGATACAATATTTCGATACGATAATTTGATTCTTTTCAATAGGCCGCTCTAAGCGTATTCCATTTCAATGCTACATTTAGGTATACGTATGGCCACGGCTTGCGAGTAACCTGGTTGTATTATCATAGGACACCAGGACACCCCATTATGGTGAAATGAATAAAAAAGGGATATTGAAAACATGATTTTTAAAGTAAGTTGAAATTCAAAAAAAAAAAAAAATTCAAATTTTTCCATTTTTGCAGCCAAAAAAGGGAATGAGTATCTATAACGAATCACCCTGTATACTTCGCCAGCTTTGTTCTAAAACTATTTTGTAAGTTCCTTTAGAGACCAGACGATCTTCGCCGTAAAATTGTGACCTCCGTACTTGGCATTATTGTTGTGTTTATTAAAAAACGACGAACTTACGGCATTCCATATCGTTAATGTCTTCTAAATGAGAATTAAAACGTTTAAATTAAACTAAGCAATAAATTGCAATATCATAGTGGCATTTAAATTCCATATAATAAACAGAAAATTCATTGCGAATTTGGAAATAAAAATTTCCTCCCTCTACGATGAGGTCGTTTAAGGCGCCACTGTTTGTAATGGTTATTACAATTATGACTAGAAGTCGGAATAATGTTCCTATACACATTTTTTTTTTCAGTCGATGCAGCTGTCTAGTTCGTATAGTGGTTTGAAATCTTTATAAATATAATATAAATCATTTATCTTGAATATAATATTGCCAAACAAAGTATACTTTACGTACGTAAATTTTCCAACCTCATTGTTATATTACGCGTGAACACGAAACTTACCTGAAAAACAAAAACAAAAATTTCATATTAGAATCGGCGAGTTATTTAACAAGAGATTAAACAGATTCAGTGCTTGAATTGAGAGAGGGGGAGGAATAAGCGTACCCTTTCGAAATCAATCGAAGCGAAACCCGGAAGAAAGAGATGACAGTAATCGACTTTTAATTACCACGCTCAATACACGTATATATTGTACATCAGACAACAATTTCATTTTCAAAAACCAATTAGTTGAAAATATATATTCATATTGTAATATTATAGTATCAAACAAATTTTAAACTTTTTCCAAATTCGATAATGGAAAATATCTGTTGGTTCACATCACTCAATTCACTTGTGCGTAATGTGTACGGAAAGCTTCACCCCCTAAGTTATGACAAGTTGTGTTTTTTCGAGGGACATTTTTTTATGAAATATTATATAAGCGCGTTCATCTTAAATTGTTTTCCATGTCGAGCACTGCATACGTGCGTTTTAAAGTGATCATTTAAAGAAAATCCAAATATTTACTATACAAAATAAAAAACCTATTATAGAATATAGAATATTTTCTAAACTAATATATATATAATATAATACTCCATGTTAAGTTATATTTTATTTAATTTTATATATCTGTATATAACAGATTTACTTATTTCATAATTGATATTATAACCTTTGAACATTTTTTATTATTATTATTTATAATTAATCAATTTATTCTTATAGTTATTATTAAAAGTACACCTATTTTATAATTTTGTTTTCATATGTTAGTCAAGTGTTCGTCTAGTACAACTAGGATTTCATCCTTAGTGATAGACGATGTAGTGGCGACATTAATACGTCAACACGTGTTTCGTAAATTGTGTACATATTAGTAAACAAATATATATATATATACACGTATAAAATAAGACTTTGTTTTCTATCAAAACCAAAATGAATAATACGCTATGCGGGTCATTAGATCCACTCTCTCCCATCCGTAGTATTGAACACGTGCATTTGTATTATATTACATATACAAGGTGATCCACTATAAAGCATACTCACTCCCTTTTTGGGTCATAAAAATATAGGTACACATATATATATATTTTTTTAATTTTAAGTTACTATAAACACTACGTTTTCCATTACTTTTTTTCTTCGTGTCACCACAAAGATACAAATATGTTTTTTTTTTCAAACAGTGATCCCATTTTTCACTGCGGAATTTTGTTCAAGTCATTTTTCTGTAAATTTGATTGTATTAAAATAAAAATTCTAACGAGCACTTTTCTAATAATTCTAATTAAAGTATAAATTAAATAGCATCTTAGATCTTTATTATTTAGTTATTCGTGAACCATCTCCATAATAGGTTAGATTAACATTATAATCAGTAATATTTAATCAAAGCGTAGATTCATAATTATTTGTTTGATTCATAACTTAAATGAGTATAAGTAATATAGGTAAATCTATTATCCTTGATACTTGAAAAGGAATATTATTTAATGTATAAAATCGTTTGTTCCAATTTTGATTTCAATGACCTGAATAAGACTCATTGGTGGAAAAATGAGAGTTGTTATTTGAAAAAAAAAAAGTTATGGAAAACATAGTACAAAATGAAAATTTAAACATTCAAAAAATGCAAAAAAAATACGAATAAAAAAGAAAAAATACAAATTTTTCAATTCATCAAAAAACTGAGTGAGAATTCTCAGTAAATCACGTTTAAAATTACATAATATTATTCTATTACATATCGTGTGCGAGTAACGAGGGGAGATGGAGAGTGAGAGGGGTGGGTTCTGATCGAATGTTATACGGTGAATTTCAAAATACTCCCGCGGGCACCGAAAACTCGGCTACGTAATTTTCACATCTGTACACTCCTCTCGGGGGGGGGGGGTAATAATAACGAAACTCCGCGGATGATGTCAGAAACAACATTGGCGTTTCGTACACTTCGAATCGAACGCGGAAGGTGGAATATAACCTTACATCCGGGGTGGAAGGTAACGCGCGCCGATAAATACCCAGAACGCAGGGTGCGAAATGATCTAGATCGGGTGCGGGTCCGTGTCTAAGTTTTGGAGCGGGCAAAGGTCTGCCCAACTTTTCACTATGACCTATTTATTCGTAATAAGGGTGAATCCCTTACAACCTCCTTGTGCTCTACTCGTTTCCTACGGTTTATGCTGTTTTAATAATACTCGTCCGCGAGAGAATTATTTGATCGGAAAAACAAAAATTTGAAATTATTAATAAACGAGGGATAAAATTGTGTTAAACCGTCACACGACCAGTAAAATTTGATTTATTATTATTATTTTTTTTTTTTACTTCAATCAATGTAATTAAATTCATTGTTTACTCGTGTAACAATGACAAAAAATTTAAATTTAAATTCAACGCATTACTTCAGATCTAAGATGGATCAAAGATTTTTATTCGAATATACACTTTTTTAGTTTAATTATTTTTGTTTTTGAGCTAATACAAATAAATTTCTAAAAGGAATTTTTAAGTATATTTTCGAGGATATTTTAACATATTAAAATTCTAGCCTAATACGCATTTGCACCGTCGACTATCATATCATTACGGATTTTAACCATATTCTCGGGGAAAGGAAGTCACCCCCTCCGGATCTAGATTCCACGACAATCTATATATAAAAAGATTTCGACTTCAAAACTATTACATACAAGTTTCTAACAGTTAACTTTTTCGATCAAAAAATTTCACTAGGTTATGAAAGGTTATTTTTCGAAATCCTCAAAAGAATACTCAAAATTTGGGGGGAAAACTATCCGAAATTTGACAAAAGAAAAAAATACAGAAGTGATCTTTTTTTTTAATCCAAACTTATTAAAAATTTGAATATAGACTTACAGTAATATGAGAAATACTTTGGCGTATGAAAATTTCGAAAATGTCCGAAAAAAAAAGATTGGAAATTTTTTTTAACACTTTATTTATCTCATCAAAATTGCTGTTACTTTTTTCAGATAACAGTAAAATATAAAGCGACACAGAGTAAAAATATTTATTTATTTATTCGTTATCATAACAAACTTAACAATTTTTAAGTGAAATTTTGTCTTGAATATCAACTGAAGCATCGATCAGAATAGTCATAATGAACGAATGAATCATCGTTCCTTCAAAATTAAATACACCCACAAGAGTATTCCTCTCGAGAAGCGAAGAATACCCAATGTGCGAATCGCGCCCTCTTATTATTTATTTACAATTATATTATAAGCTTAATTACTTTATTATAATGTTTAATGTTTAACGTCATCGGTATACAAAATTATTTCTAGTTTGACGAACGAATTCGGTTATAATAATTGTTAATATCCAAGCAATACAAGTACAATAATAATAACAATAGCCGGGAAACAACATCGGGTTAACAAAAATTTATTGTTTCAAAACAAATATTAAATATTCGGTTAAATTATATCAATTGTTACGAAAGTATAGCCGTAAAATAACTAAATTCAATTAAAACTCTTAATGCAACAATCAAATTATAGTTTAATTTAATAATAAAACATTTTTTTTTTTTTTTTTTTTGTATCTTTTATCATTATTAATATTATTATTATTATTATTATAATTAATTTTTAGGGCACGAAGTTGATTTAATTACGCGTACTCGGGCGGTGTACGTATTCAAGAGAGTTGTCGGGTGAAAAACGATTTCTTTTAAAAACGGAATTGAGAATAAAAACATGCCAAGCGTAATTTAATTAACGAACGAAATTAGACGATCAATATAATTAAGGACGGAATGAATGAAAAAGTAAAAAAAAACACCAACTAAACTTAAAAAAAAAAGGTGTCTTATACAATAACATAATGTCGTAACTAGAGATGTTAAATTTCAGATATTTAATTTTTGAGAAATTTCTTAGAGGAAATTTCCAGAAATTTCATGAAATTTCTGAAATGTGTATAAAATAATACTCAATATAACATAGTTATTCATATAAATATTAATTATATATATTTTTTTAACAAATCATACGATTAATAAAAATACAATTTACATAATATTATACTTATACAAAAAAATTATATACTTATGTACTCTTATTCTCATAAATGTCTTATCAAAACAACATTTACGTAAACTAAAACTATTATTCAAATGATTTTACTAAGAAATTTCCCACTTACATCACAAGTCGTAACACGTTACAATATCTTTAAATTTACTTTAAATTTGTGTGGAAATTGTTTTAATACACAATAATTGCTGACTAGTAAAATTACGGATTTTTCCAATAAACTGTTTGCTAAAACAATTATGTAAATTTATATAAAAAAAAAAAAAAAAAAAAAAAAGAAAAAA
>JAIPRM010001886.1:18406-34076 GCA_025469315.1 Stegophylla sp. TES_Ste_2020
TTTTTTGGAAAAAACTACTCAAAATTTGACAAAAATGACTCGGAAACCATCATTTTTTGATCCGAACTATATGAAAATTTAAACATAGATAGAAAATCATATAAGAAAGATTTTGTCGCAAGAAAATTTTGAAAACGTGGAAAAAAAATTTTGGACATTTTCTAACATCTTTTTTTCTCATTTATTTTTTATATTATTAGCTTCCCTCGTTCAGAATCGTTTTGTTGAAAAAATGATTTATCGTTTCTTTAAAACTCAATACACCCGTCAAGAGAATCCCACCCCGCGTGCGAAGTATGTCCGGCTTTTTAATAATTTTTATTTTATTACTTAGTTATCTATAAAACAAATTATAGCTTTTTAAGTATATAATATAAAATATTTAATTCTACAGAACTGAAAATATTAATTTAATTTTAACGAATAGTGTTTGAATTTTAGCAAATATTGTTTTTCAAATATAATCAAGTGCAAACGTGACAATTGCAGTTTGGTTCTTATCGTTGCAATTAGGGTAGCAGTTAAAGGATCCGGGGGGTGCCTGTTCACCCTTGGCACCCCCCGTGTGCACGCCTATGTCTATATTTTGTCACGTGATCGTAGGCGGAAAATCGAGGAGTCTAAGGCCCTCAGAATAGATCAAATTTTTTTTTTTATCATTCTAATTCCACCGATGTACGTGATGTACGAGTAGTAGTAGTAGTAGTCAGGAGAAACGCGATCGAATCAAATTTATTATTATTTATAATTTATTTATTTTCCAGATACTTGTTTCATACCGGAATATTAGCACCGCATTACGATTGGTTCCATTGCGTGGTGAACATACCGGAAGACGCGATACGCGTCGGAGAGCCGCACGAGGGAGAACAGATGACTACGCTCACTTCGGGTAAATCACGAAATCGGTGAATTTCACTCGGAGACGTTCTCCTTTAATGCTAAACGTTAATATTCGTTATAGGCGCGATGGGAGCCCAATACGGCACCACCGTGACCACCGGGCTGGTCGGCAAAGACGAACGCAACGGAAGAATAAACCCGGCATTGGACATCAACGACGACGAACCGGACATGGCGGCGGTGCAGAGAAAAGCTAGCGTCGTGGGAAAAGTGTACAAACACGGATACGAACAAAAAACCACTGGGTTTTAAAAATCGGTCAGATCTCATGCGACCCGTTGGTAGAATTTCGAATAGTCACCCTATAAATAATATTGAAAGTTTATTTTATAAAAAAAAAAAAAAATACTATTCTTGTGCCCTCTATCCTCTCCTTTTTTTTTTTATTTTTTTTTAGAAAATTTCATGGGCACAACACTTACGTTTTTCACACGTTTTGTGTTGTTTGACTGTTATTAAATAATAGAATTAGATAGAAAAAAGATATGATGTTTCAGTATTAGAAAACACTGTACCTGTTACACGTTTGAGAATTATAATATTATTATCAGTGTTGATTCTTCCAAAAAAAAAAAAAAGAGTAATAATAAAATTATTTAATAATACCTAATCATAAATAATAATAATAATAATAATAACGAGTAGAATAAAATAATACGATTTAGGATTATTAAAGAAAAATGCCATTTTGTATATTTCGTAGTCGGAAATAAACTAATAAAATAAATTGGCATTTAAATTCAAGAAGGTAAAAATCTATATTACACTACCTACGATAAATGTTTTTTTTTTTTTTTTAGAATTAGGATTTTAGAAACTCAAATATGTTAATTAATTAATAAAATTGTTAATGTGATTGTTGAGCTTTTTTTTAAAACGTTTAAATTTAATCAGAGATTTTATGTGCTTTTATGACTATTTTTAAGCAAAAAAAAAAACTTAAAATTCCACTATTTATTGTTATTATCGGGAATTTGTTAAAGGACTTGTATACAATGATACATATCATTTTATCTTATACTGTTAAGATTATAATAATTACATATCACTATATGTATTAAATACATGACTGACCTTTAGGTAAATAGTGAAAACAATATATAATTAGAATTACATCTTTTATAATTAATAATATTGTAATAATTGGTACTATTCGGTCGGTGTAAATGTTAATCATAATATCACATAGGTAAATAGTAGTTAGATAATATTATTACTGATGGCCATTGATTAAATGTTCGATTAAGCCAAAAATAGATTGATTTATGTTTAAAACCGACCGATGTTTCAAATAAAGAATTTACAATATGACTTTAAGTAACGAAACATATCAGCACAAAACGGAACGTTTAATTATACTACAATTTCGTAATATCCAAAGTCCCGATTTGTATTTGTATTTTTTTTTTTTTTTTTTTTAGAAAAAAGTGAACAACAAAATATGTATACATACATAAATATATATATTAATATCAATTATGTATAATCTTAAAAAGATAATTTATATAGCTTACTATTTACAAGCAGAAAAAAATGTTATATAATATTATTATAATAGAAGGAAAAGTGAAAAATGTATTTACATTGGAATTATCTAGTCGATATATGTAGTTAAGTAGTATAATAGAATTTATGTCATGTTGAAATCCAATGTTTTTACTTGTAACGCGTTGATTAAAATTTTGGAACATCACAAACTACTTAATTTCATTTAACAATAATAATTATTCTTTTATGGCTAATAAACATCATAATAATAATAATATAATATTCCTTTAAACAGTCTAGTGACACTGGCAGACTAGATGGCCAACTCTATCCGTGTACGCACACGATATCCGTGGTACGGATATGAATCAATAATTATTATTTAACCATACACTGGCGTTGGTTGTGATTCTAACTGCGGAGCCGCGTAATCATCGATACGCAAATTGTTCGTCGGTGTTTGGGACTCGTAGATTCCCAAGTCTGTTTGTTCGCCGCCAGTTCGGCCCGAGTTCGGTGGCAAATAACTGTTCGAAGACTCTTGCAGTTGATTGGACGGCGATCCGTTCTGTTGTTCGGCGAGCTGCGGTGACGTCTGATAGTTAACATTACGACCGTCCGGTGTCACTACGGAGAGGGCATTTTCGGATTCACTGAAAGCTTGTATGGGCGACGACGTTGTGAAAGTCGGCAAAACCGACAGTCCTGATTTGGGGTACGGAAATTCTGGATTTACCGGGGGCTTAGGCGTCGAGAACGGTATCGACGGAGCGTTATAGTTGTAGCCGTTTCCTGTCGATTGTTGAGCGGGTTTAAACTGCGCTTGTGTAATTTGATTTTGGGCAGGACTGTAACTGTATCCCGACGACTGAGACTGTGACGGAGCAGGTGTAGTTGTGACAGGAACACCGGTGTAAATATAACTTCCTTGCGGTCTTTGCTGTGGGTTGGGAGGACCATAACCGCTCGACGGTGAAGAAGTTTGAGGTTGTTGTGGTGCTCCGTAAGTAGATTGAGGTGTTGCTGATAACGGTGCTATTGCGTTGTTTTGCTGCGTAGATTGTGTTGGAGAATCGTACGAATAACCTTGCTGTGGTGCATTTGGAAGTTGTTGTTGGGGCTGTTGACTTGGTTGATTGTAAGAATATCCTTGTTCTGGCTGAGCAGCAGCAGGAGCATTATACGAATAACCATTTTCGTTTTGTTGTGCTTGAGGTGTCTCTAATAATTGGGTTGGAGTGATAAACGAATTAGACGGTATTCCAAAACTAATTGACTGCACTACAGTTGGTTGATTAGATTGAGCATTATTAGAAGTTGACGATTTTGAATCTGCAGATCCATAATTAGGTTGAGACTCAGGCAGTGGTTGTTGTTGCGGATGATTACAATTTTTTGGTAGTTGTGGCAATGGCTGCTGTTGTTGTGTCGGTGCTCCGTAGCTAGGTGAAGGTTGTGGTTGAGGTTGTTGTTGCTGTGGTGGTGGTGGTCCATAGCTAGGGCGAGGTTGTAGTTGGGGTTGTTGAGGCTGTGATGGTGGTGGTCCATAGCTTGGCTGGGGTTGTGGTTGTGGTTGCTGTTGCTGTGGAGGTGGCCCATAGCTAGGACGAGGTTGAGGCTGTGGTTGCTGTTGTTGGGGTGGTGGTCCGTAACTTGGCTGGGGTTGTTGTTGTTGGGGTGGTGGCCCATAACTTGGCTGTGGTTGTGACTGCGGTTGCTGTGGAGGTGCTCCGTAATTAGACTGAGGCTGTGGTTGAGGCTGCTGTTGAGTTGGTGGTCCATAGCTAGGCCGGGGTTGTGATTGCGGTTGCTGTGGTGGTGGTCCATAACTAGGTTGAGGTTGTGGCTGTGGTTGCTGTTGTTGTGGAGGCGGTCCATAGCTAGGACGAGGTTGAGGCTGTGGTTGCTGTTGCTGGGGTGGTGGACCATAACTTGGCTGTGGTTGTGACTGCGGTTGCTGTGAAGGTGCCCCGTAGTTGGACTGAGGCTGTGGTTGAGGGGGCTGTTGAGGTGGTGGTCCATAGCTAGGCCGAGGTTGTGGTTGTTGTTGTGGTGGTGGTGGTCCATAACTAGGCTGAGGTTGTGGCTGTGGTTGCTGTTTTTGGGGTGGTGGACCGTAACTTGGCCTGGGTTGAGGCTGTGGTTGTTGTTGTTGGGGTGGTGGTCCATAACTTGGCCTGGGTTGTGGCTGTGGTTGCTGTTGCTGTGGAGGTGCCCCGTAGCTAGACTGAGGTTGCTGTTGAGGAGGTGGCGGTCCATAGCTTGGCCGAGGTTGAGGTTGCTGCTGCTGTGGTGGTGCTCCATAACTCGGCTGAGGTTGCTGTTGAGATGGTGGTCCATAACTTGGTCGGGGTTGAGGTTGCTGTTGCTGTGGTGGTGCCCCATAACTCGACTGGGGTTGTGATTGTTGTTGCTGGGGTGGTGGTCCATAACTTGGCCGAGGTTGTTGCGGCTGTTGCTGTGGGGGTGGTCCATAGCTTGGTCGGGGTTGTGGTTGTGATTGCTGTGTTGGTGGTCCGTAGCTAGACTGAGGTTGTGGTTGTTGAGGTTGCTGTTGTTGAGGTGGCGGTCCATAACTTGGCCGAGGTTGTGGCTGTGGTTGCTGCTGTTGTGGCGGAGATTGCTGTGTGGGTGGTCCATAGCTCGGACGAGGTTGCGGTTGTGGTTGTTGTTGCTGTGTTGGTGGTGGTCCATAACTAGGCCGAGGTTGTGGTTGTGGTTGTTGTTGCTGTGGGGGTGGTCCATAACTTGGCCGGGGTTGTGGTTGGGGTTGCTGTGGTGGTGGTCCATAGCTAGACTGGGGTTGAGGTTGAGGTTGCTGTTGTTGAGGTGGTGGTCCATAACTTGGCCGAAGTTGTGGCTGGGGTGTTGGTCCAAAGCTCGGCTGAAATTGAGGTTGCTGTTGCTGTGGCGGTGCCCCATAATTCGGTTGGGGTTGTGGCTGTGGCTGTTGTTGTTGGGGTGATGAGCCATGACTCGACTGAGGTTGAGGTTGGGGTTGTGGCTGTGGCTGCTGTTGTTGGGGTGGTGCTCCATAACTTAACTGGGGTTGAGGTTGGGGTTGTGATGGTGCTGCGTAGCTTGGCTGAGGTTGCTGTGGTGGCCCATAATTTGATTGAGGTTGTAATGACGGTTGCTGTTGTGGTGGAAGGTAGCTTTGTTGTGACCGTTGCTGTGGCTGTTGTGGTGGAAGGTAGCTTTGTTGTGGCCGTTGTTGTGGCGCATTATAACCTTGTTGTATGTTTTGTTGTATTGGTGCACTATAACTTTGTTGAGGTTGTGATGCACTACCAATTAATTGAGTATTTTCCAAAGATTGTGACGTTAGTGTCTTTGGACTTTCTTGTACGTTGAATGGAGTTTTGAAAGATTTAAAATCGAAAGTCTGTCCATAACTAGCAGCAGTTGATGGAGAAAAAATCGAAAAGATACCAGTTGGTTGTGATTGCAAAGCGTTTTGAGACGATTGAGGATATGCTAAAATAAACAAATATTCATTTTAATTACTAAAATATAATTGAAAAAACCTATATTAAAAAAAAACCAAGTTCCTAATTCAATTTTCAAAGTATAATTTTATTTATTTATAATTAATCAAACACTTGTCAATTTATAATAATGTACATTATTTTTTAGTAAATTCACAAATGTAGAATGATAATAAAAATAGTTATAACCAAATTTATCCAGTATTATTATCACTTCCTCCCCTGATTCCCCGTTTTGTTTAAGTGATAGGGTTGTAATAAAAATATAAATTTAGATAAACTTAAAAAATAGATATATAAACATCATGTATTTTTTGAATGTTGTATATTTTAGTTTAAGTATGGTGAATTAGTGACATACAATTTTTTTAACCGACGCCGAAATTTTTAAATATTTAAGAACCGAAACCAGAGTGGAACCGTTTTTTATTTTTTACCAGTACCAAAATAATTGGAACGAGAACACATAAAAAAAATGATGTTCCAGTTCTTAATTGTTATATATAAATTATTATTAGACATATAATTTTTTTTAATGGAGTAATTGACTTCAAAAAAGTGAAGTATAGACAAGAAAGCCGGTCATACTTCTCGCCACAGGTATTTTTTACTTCTGGGGTCAGATATTCTAGGCGGTTGTATAGAATTTTAAAAAATCGATAAATTATTTCTTCGGTACGACGATTCGAAAGTTAATAATATAAAGAATAATAATAGTCGTCATTTTCAACACACCCACCAAGAGTATCAGACCCGAAGAGCGAAGCATATCCGTAATGCGAAGTATGTTCGGATTTTTGTCTATACTTTACTTTTTTTTGTTTTTATCTAATATGTAAAGAAAAGGAAAAAAAAGTAAAGCAAAGTAAAGTAAAGTAAAATAAAGCAAAATAGCTGAACATACTTCGCACCACGGATATTCTTCGCTCCTCGGTTCAGATACTCTTGGTGGGTTTGTGGAATTTTAAATAAACGATAAATTATTTCTTCAATAAGACGATTCTGAACGAAAAAATTAATAATATAAAGAACAGAAATAATCGTCATTTTCAACACACTTACCAAGAGTATCTGATCCGAGGAGCGAAAAATGTCGTCCGAAGTAGGTACTTTACTTTACCTTTACTTTACTTCACTTTTTTTTTTTTATTTTAATAAATAAAGGAAAAAATATTTAATAAGAAAAAAAATGTTAAAAAAATGTCCAAAATTATTTTTTCACATTTTCAAAATTTTCTTGTGCTAAAATCTTTTTTGGGTAGCTTTTTCGAAAAAAAAAAAAAAATTGAAGAATTGAGAAAAATGATCTCTCTAAAGTAAGAACCAACTATAGAGGCAAATCCGGTCTCAAAAAGTCACCGATCGAGACAAATCATGCACTAAAAAGTAAACGCAAATAATGTAAAATTATGATGAATCTCGCGGGCCACAAAATTATCCGAGACCGTGGGCCGTGGGTTGGCCACCCCTCCGTTAACTATTCAAACCCTGTTTACACTCGTCTACCTCGGGCCATTTTTTCACCCATACGTTGTACATCGGTCTTTTTCATACTCTAATAAGTGTTTTTTTTTTTCAACGAACAATACGGTTCTCTTACAGGAACACGCCGGATTGAATAAAGTTATCCTTATAGAAATATATACTCGTATGATGCGTATCGGTACTTATATTATTACTGTAGCACGCGTCAAGCTTGCTATTCACATTTCACACGCGACAAAAAGAATATATATATATATATATATACATAACAAAATGAATATGAATACGGACGCGTGATAAATGCAACGCGTTATAAACCCCATTAATCCGGGGAACTCGAGGAATAACGGGAGGAGATGAAAGGAAAATATAATAAAAGACAGAAATGCAAATTGTGTACCTACGGTTACTCAATGTCTCGGAATGTATAGATACATATAGCACCGTGTTACACACGAGGCTTCAAAGGCATCCCTGGACCCGAGTTCATTGTGGGGACGGAGAGAGTTGCATAAAAATATACCAACGATATATAAGTTTAATAAAAGAAAGGAAAACTACGTATTAATTTAGCCGTGTTTATGACATTTTTAAAGCACAATGTGAAAGTAAAGAAAATGTCTACACCGACTTTGGGCCTAAACACGTATTTACAACTTAAAAATTAATATTACGAGATAATAACTAAAGATATCGGCCGTCGAGTTGTGTAATCATTTAATCCGTCACCAGAAATTTTCTTGTTTTTTGTAAGTCTTGATTTAATATAATTTTGAATTTTTTATACTATTAGCTGAAAATTTAACGTAACCTAACTCACAATATGTCAAATGATACTGACAAAATCTTGTAAATCGTAAGTAAATTTTCTTTTTATAATTGTTTAATGTTAGAATTAGCATGAAACTGGTCGTTTTTGCAAAAATTATGATTTCATTTTTCAATCAAAACCTTAAAACTTATTTCAAAAGATTTCTCTCAAATTTTCTACACGTGGTATAATTTTCATATAATTTGGCCCAAAGAAAAATTTTTATTAGAGTTTATAATTAGAATTGCAGTTCAAATAACGGATAATCCAAATGATAACAAATTTATTTCCTTTATTATTGCATAAAATATTAAATATATTGTTGTAAGCCCAGAAAACCGTGTTTTAGCTTATTCGTTTATGTATAGTTCAACTTAAATTTATGTTTTTGTCAAAACAAGTTGTAGCAGTGAACAATCGTAAGAGCTTTAATGATAAGAACACTGCAAAAACGTTTTATCGGAGAAATAATTTGTCGTTTATTTAAAATTACCCACCAAGAGTATCCCACGTGAGGAGCGAAGGAATGGTGCGAAATATGTCCGGCTTTTTGAAGTTACGATTAGCTAACTGATATCGATTTCATAAAAATCTAATTTAGTCACATATTCTTCGGTTTTTGACATAAATTTTTCTAATTTTCTTAAAAATCTAATGCGAATTTCAAAAATTACCTCATAGAAGGTCCGAGTAAATAATTTTTTTGAAGTTCAACGAAACATTTAGACTAGTTTGGCTACCCTAAAAAGTGTTTTATTGTAGCACCGAAAATAATTTTAAAATAATATTAGTGGCCGCCCGATGGAAGGGGAAAGACTACGCTTTCGGTGTGTTGAGTAACACAGAAGTACAATAAACACCGTAGAAAAACAACGACGACGGTATACTTATCTATTATGTATTTTTGTAGTATCTACAACATAATATTTAGCTTTCGTCGTTTTTAATTTTAAATTTTTATTTATTTATGTACATATATGTATACGTATATATAATACGTAGATAAATATGTACTCAAAATCTGAACTCTCGTGTCTCCTACTCAAGCTCGCTTTTGGAGACAAATTATTTCATTTTCGTCTTATATTTATTTATTTTATGATATTTTGTGAAATAATAATAATAATAAATACTACTTATACTGCGTACGATACTGATCGCACGATTATTGTTGTTTCTCCGACGGTAAATCGAAAAGGGAATAAATGATAATGTAAAACGATACGCCGAGTATAAAAGAATTTGATCTCTCGCAGAATAGCATTAGGTATATATAATACATATTATGTACGTACGTATCGTGTGTGTGTGTGTGTGTTTTTTAGACATCTGTTACATAAAAAAAAAAAAAAAAAATACATTACACTTCGACAGTGTTAAATCAATAGTTTACACCGGCGGCGCGAAAAGTCGAACGCGTTTGAATTAAATAGAAAAGCCCCGATGGCATTGGGGGACCCACGTGATGCGAGCGAGAAGGGGATGGGAGGGGATCGTGTAGACCTAGTAGTAGAAGTTTTATGTTCGGAAAGAGGAGAGAAAGCGAGTGAAAAAGAAAGAGAGAGAGAAGATTTGAGAGAAAGATAAGTGAGCGCGAGAAAGGGTAGAGCCGAGCGGAAAAAGATAAATATACATATTATATAGTTCTGCCGGTGTTACGCGTGAAATAGAACGACAACGACGACGACGAAGGACGTCGTCGTCGTGGCAAATGTTCGCATTCAATTATCTGGCTGTCGTGTAAAACTGGCGATGATAAATCACCATTATACACGTGGTGCAAAACGATGCGCGCCGCCGCGCCGTCGTTCGATTCGTACAACAATGTAATATTTATAATACAAAACTCTAAACGGTGCGGCGGCGGCGTGCCGATGACGACCGAAATCGAGGAATCTCGGGTACAAGATATTATTATTATTATTATTATTAGGTTTAGGGACTTATAGCTCTAAAAAAAACTTAAAATATGCATGGATGCTCTAAAAATGTACCAAATATGCTCTAAAACTATGCAAAAATGCTAAAATAATCTCTTATAAAATATAAATTTTACTGTAAAAACTCAAAATATTTAAAAATTGTATTGTATAATATATTTTAATATGTATTATTAATTCTTCATTTATTATTTATGAAATTTCTTTCTTTTTTTTTTAATCTTTATCCTTTTTAATCTTACATTAAAAACAAATAAAAATATCAAATAATATTCAATCTCTTCAGGTATTCAGTAAAAAATTTTCCAATACCAAGAAAACTCAAATTAAATATTAAAAAAATATGTGAAATATACACTTATATCGAAAAAAGAGCTAAATATGCAAAATATGCAAATTAAAGAGAACTGCATACATCTCCTGGTGTTATGAAATGCATTTCTCTGTTACTTAGCTATGTTTTGAATGATTTTTGAAAAAACATGCTAACTCCTATAAGTCCCTAGCCTTAATTGTTATTATCGTCGTCGTCGTTGTTATAAACATGGGTCTGTCGAACGGCGGCGGAAATTAAGAGAATGTCAATTTCACTGTATATAAAATAATATTTTAGTAACGGCTCTATTTTGTGTATCGCACGCGCACACGCAAATCGCAGCCGCTGTCAATAATATTATACTTACCGATTTGTCCGTTTCACATTTTACGACCGATTACAATCGATATTAATGAGATATTTACGTTAATAGAGTTTGACGTGTTCGTTTTTTTTTTCTTTTAGTATTTGTTTGTTTTTTCATGCCAATATTTTCACGGGCGTAGAACTCAGGCAATTTTCACGGAGGAATGGGGCAAACTATGTGTTTTGAGAAAACGACCTCAAATTTATTTCAATAAGAAATATACTATCTGAGGTACCGGAATGACGGGGGCAGAGCCCCCACGATTTCACGGCTTATTTATATTTACATTTAGGTCACAATACCTAAATATTATTCTATAATTTTGTTCAGCAAGTAATATATATTATATCTGTTAGTAATTTAAAATACCGAATATCAAATTAATTGACAGAAAAATAGACAATAATATGAACTTTATATTTTATTATCTCTCATTCTAAAAAAATTAATTTTATTTTGATACTCATTATTGTCAATTACAGTGTAATATATTTCCGATTATCTATTATTTGTAGGTCATGTACAATAAATGTATATAAAATTAATGGTATTTGTTTAATAAATATTTGTAAGAAAAAAATGTAATTATACTTATGTACACATTTCCTCGGCATAAGTGTTATAAAATTGGAGGAGGGGGAGGCAAAAAAATCGCCCCTGAATATTATCGAATGACCCGAGTTAATTATCACTTAAACGGATATTGTATGCATCGGACGGTTTTTAAAATTTCTTCATCTTAATGATCTCTGGTACTTTTTTGGCTGCTTTGAAGAGCGTTAAATAAATGTAAAAAAAAAAAATATTCTTTGAATTTCGTTTTAATGTCATTTATATAATAACATCTCAAACAAGAAAAATAACATTGTTTTAAAATAATTGAATAACAAATAATTTGTAAGTGATGTAATATTACACACTACGATACCAAAAATATTCGGTTTCAATCCAAATTCGTTTAAAGCAACAATTATAACTCCACTAGTTACAGTAACGCATATTGGCAACATGTTCATCGTCAAACCAGGTTGATCTCGTTTGTCTTCGTTAACTATTATGAAAGAATATATACTCACATTATGTGTGTGTATGTTATATATAACGTATTATATATATATATATATATAAAAATATAATCGAATTGGATAACAGATAAAATAATTTATCAATTAAACATGATTTTTCAGAAACAAATTGAATCGACCCAATAAAACTTAAACTGCCTTTGCGATAATATTTTTCAATTAATTTATAAAATATCAAATTCTCACTCCTCCTCCCCCCCAAAAAAAAGTGCAATTTTCCAAGTAATGCAGTAATTTCATTGATCGTGTTATGATACTTAAATACGTAGTTAATTGTGCATTAAAATCGCGTATATGTTTCCCCTCATAGAATGTACAACGATCATTTCAAAATTTCACCTAATTTAAAATCTAATAAAAAAAAAAAAAAAACAAAAACATGTTACGGATGTTATCAGCTGAACCTTGGGTAACGCTTATTGTACAGGTCAAAATTTGAGAATATACCAGAGGATGGATATATAGTTCAATTTATATGAAGCTAGCAAAAGGGCGAGAGTCATAGTAACCATATATTAGAAAAAAAAAAATCCTCAGGTTGTTGTTTGGTACACTGTAGTCTAGCGTTGATAATACACTCTTATCAGTTATCAATAATCATTGTTTGTTTCTTTCATTTAGAATATTGTTGATCATTTCACATGTTCTTTTTTTGATATCGCTGTTCATTTGTTCGCATTTAGTTCTAAATTATTGTATTTAAATAATTTGTAATTCGTAATTCTCTACTTCCTACATAAACACCAATTAATGGAAGTATAGATACATCGATTAAAATAATATTTGTTTAGTTTTTTATTTTATATCAATAAAAAATTTAATAGACAATAGCAGTAGTTTTGTGTTGTCTGATATTTTTATACTGAGCATTTGGTCACTCTGACGCTCGCCCTTTTGCTTGCTTCATACTGGTGCACAGTTCAATATATTATGGCATGGCCTCTCTATATGCATATTCTTACTCTATGGAATATATACCCAGTGTGTACTGAGAGTCAACTGATTTGTCACCCGACACACGCCTCCCCCCCCCACCTGATGGCCGTTCGCTTAGACACGGGGGATGACGACGGGTTTGCAAACGGGACGATTATCGTTGGACCGTTCGTAGGGGGAAAAAAAATGTGCGATTAATAATAATTGCAGGCCGTAGCGTGTAAAAAGAATATAGAAAAAAAAACAAAAAACAAAATCAGATCGCGGAAATTTAAAATTTCAAACTCGTCGTGTAATAACCGCGCCTGCAATGGCCTCGTTCGCGACCCCCGCCGCTAGGTCATGCGTAAACGGCGGCGGCGATGACCTGGACCGCCGCCGCGCCGGGTCAGTGTGACATAACCGCGGTCAGCCGCCGAGCACCTCGTCGTCTCGGCCGACGACCGGACTGCCGGACCGTGACGCGACGGCAGCTGCAGCGCTGTAGCACACGTTATGATAATGTTGATAACGAATTGTTTTAATGACGTGCGACAAAACGGTCTCGCACAACGACGGTCAGTTTTCGGCTGATCGGATTTTGCACCTGCAACAACAACTACCTTAACAAACTTAAAATAACGAACCAACTTAATCCGACGTCACGACTATGATATGATAATTTGATATCCTCCAATATCCACTGATCCGCCGCGGTCGTTTTGTATCCGTCTTTTTATAAGGCGGTAACGCAACTACGCCGTGTGCCGTGTCGTGTGGACCTGGTGACCTGGTATATGGTACCACCGACGTGTGGTATCAAACCATTGAGGAGGCATAATATTATAAATTTAAGGCTCGGAAGTTGTTGCATTTGCAATGTTTTTTTGTGAGCAATTAGATTTATTGCTAGGTAAGCTATAGAAATTCATTTCATGACACTACGTAATAAATATTAAAATAGTTTATAAGTGCATATTTGGTGATTTTGTTGTAGTTTCAAGAGCATATTTCTTAATTTTATAATTTTTTAAAGCATATTTGGTGATCAAATTTGAAATTTGGTAATAAAAAAACAAAATTAATTCATTTTTAGAGTTTTCATGAGATATTAAATATGTATCATTGTACTTACTCTGTGTTTCAAATCCACTTTTATGAACATTAGAGACATAAAAAAAAACATAAAAATAATGTACTTCGTTTTTCAAAGTATAAAAATTTGCTAATGGTTAATAATTTACGATCTTTGAACTTTGAAAATAATTTTAAAAATATTTAGTGGTTCAATGCAACAATTTTTAAGGTAACAACAAAGTTATACTTAAATAAATTAAATTAAAATACATTTAATTAGGTACTTAACGGTTTTTTTATTTTCATTTAGGTTTTTCATATATATATTATTTAATAAAAAAATTTTAAAAGAAAATTAATTTAATTCATGAAACGTTTTTCAAGCAATTATTTTATTTTGTATATTTATTTCTGGAAATTTTTCATTTTTATCATACTCTTTAGAGATTATCTATGAAGCTTCATTAAATCCACCTACTTAAGAGTATTTAGTATGGGTATTGTAATAATAATAATACTTGTAATTTATGAAAATTTTGTTTGATAAAAAAAAAAAAAAGTGTATATTTTTAGAGCATAATTGTACTTTTTTAAGCGCATAAGTGCATGCATATCTAGTATTTTTTAAGAGCATTAAGCCCTACTAACTCATTAAATACACGACGGCGGAGCTATGACACCGCCTTAAAAAGTCACCTCTTCCCTGCAATCCCTTCCACCGAATACCAGTGTACCTTTTCGCACGTCCGCGACCACGGTTACCATCATTAGCGTGCGTCATATATTTTTATACACCACTGTTTGCTGCTACGGCGATAGCGTTCGTAGGCCGAACAAGCACACGGGCGCGCGCGCACCCGCAATATTACCAAGTGTGTCGCAAAGAAACTAGGAAGGAAGTGTAAGGCGACGACACGACACGACGGTAGACTATGCTTATGATGATAAACCGCATCGTCTGAGCTGCTGTATTATAATATTATTATTATTATTATTATAATAACCACTGCAGTTGGTCCGCGTGGAAAAGTTAATGAAAAACAACCGAAGCAGACCCGTGTCAAATCGCGCGTCGTTCTCACACCGCGGCACAGTATGATAATGATATTATAATATATAGATATATTGAAAATCAGTAATTACATATTATAAAGGAGCCGTATCGTCGTCGTCTCCGTTCGCGGCGGCCGCAAAACGACGGCACTGCAGCTGCTGCGTTCGTCTTTCGTTTTCCCGTCTCGAATATCGTCTGATAATATTATTATAATATCGTGTAACACGAATATCAGTTATAATAATAATAATAATAATAGTACCGCGTGAAATATATTTTACAAGTCGTCGGGTGTTTTGTTTCGAGTACTGCACCCGACACTCGAGGACGAAACGCTTAGACCAGTGTTTCTCAAAGTGTGGGTCGCGACCCACTGGCAGGTCTCGAGTCAACTTTTGGGCGGTCGCGAGAATTTTGTTTAATCTTATAAATTCTCAAAAAATTACGTTTTTAACCAAACTCCACTGTAAAAATGATGGAGGGGCGCATTTGCATACATTTGTAAAATTGTATTCATTATAAATCAATTAATAATGTTTTAATTTAATTTTGATTTTAGATTCTGAATGAAGCGAAGAAGCTAGTGTTTTTACAATGATGTTTATTTTATTTTATTTTTTTTTCTGTGTACAACTTTTCGTATAGAAATACTTGTCCAAAAGTTTCGATCAATAACTTTTTGAAACTCGATTCGCCTCTAGATTGTACTTTAAAGAGGTCATTTTTTGAATTTCTCAATTC
>JAIPRM010001887.1:2785-13665 GCA_025469315.1 Stegophylla sp. TES_Ste_2020
ACACGTTGTTCGATTTTTGTATCTAACATTTTTCGGCAGTATAGTCGAACTCGCACTAATAACAAGGTTACTAACGTATAAGAAAATTGACCGATTTCATCAGTGTTTTTAGTAATTTTAGATAAGTATTTCCTAATCATATTTCAATAATCGTTTTATAGATAACGTTAATAGTTTAGGTTATATTTAGAAAGTCTCGTTATTTTATTGTCACACCTCGTATTATACATATAAAGAAATTACAATTTATTTTACAAAATTATTTTACATCTTCTGTTAACATGTATAGGAACCATCACTGTTTGCAGTAGCCAAACTATTGGAAACTGGATTAGTAAATCTATCTCGAATTGACATATTATGGAGACCTGTGACAAATCATATGCTAAATGTTTGCCAACATCCACATATTAGGATGCGTGAATGGGGTGTTGAAGCTATAACATACCTGGTGAAAGCAGCTTTGCAATATAAATATCAACCTCCCCTGAAAGATAATCAAGTTAGTATATTAAAGAAGTCATTGATTTATAGGATGTTTCGTACAGAATGTCAGAACAAGTATAGAACAATTTGAATGGTATAAATAGAGTTCAGTGTATTAACAAATTTTTAACAAAACTGATTATTTTGATGAAAAATAACATTTTGTCTAATAAACTTGTTCTATCTATGCATGCCATTTCTTAGAGATAAACTCAATGAATTGTAAAATATTTTTATACTCATTCAATGTTAGAACTCAAGTTAGATATTATTAAACAATATTATTTGCAATTCCTTATTTTAAGAGCTGCTTAAAATTTATTCGGGCTTATTTATATATATAGATCTTGAAAATTTATATTTATCTTTTTATAAAAACATTTTGTTCTTTTCTAGTTAAAAGCCTATTAAATGTCATAATACGTTAAAAATGATATAATTTTCACAATGATAAATTGGCCATTGATTATTCTGTTATTATTTTAAATCAAGTATTGCTCAACTTTAAAATTTCACCAAATATTTATCTTTTCATATTCATTTGATAATTATAATAATTATAATAAAATTATGAACTTAGTCTAATACGTACACTACCTATGTTGTATTATATAAATAATACAACATAGTAGAAAAACAATATGCATAAAATAAAACAAAATTATAACCTATTGTTCTTTATAGATTTGTTAATAAATCATTATTAGGTGCACGTTAAAGTAAAAAATGCAAATAATGTGCTATAGACATATGCATACCACCAGTACTTTATCTCAGACTTGAAGGTATCTAAACTACAAACTTCCTCCGCCATTATCTTACCGATTTTGTTGTAATAATTTTTATTTATGGTTAAATTTCATTGTATATCATAACTTTTCTTATAAAAAGTATAAATACCTGCATATTTTGTATTTTTAATGCACTAATTATCCTGGTATAAAGTGATATAAACTTAATTGACTTGTTTGTATTGATTCTAATTCGCTAAATTTTAATTTTAAAATAATTAAAAGGAAACTATTTGAACTTTTAATTAATACTTTTTATGTTATTTATATTGTTCATAGAATTAAGATTATGTGGTAATAGTATTTTTAATGTGTATGAATATTGATCTACTCTAATTTTAATAACAGAAATTACAGACATTGCTGCTAAGCCCATTGGCTCAATTATCCTTAAACATGCATGGTGATGTTAGACAAAGACAATTGGAGTGTGTATTACAAGTACTTCATGGCTCAGGCGAGACATTGTCACATGGTTGGCCTTTGGTCTTAAATATAGTTGGAGCTGTATCAGATCGTCATGGGTATTATCTTAATATTTAATTACTTTATACATTTAATTACCAATAAACATTTTATAGAGAAAACCTGATAAGAATAGCTTTCCAGTGTTTACAATTAGTGGTCACCGACTTTTTACCGCTGATGCCATGTAAATGTTTACCATTATGTTTGGAAACAACTGCTAAATTTGGCATGCAGACACGTGAATTGAATATATCTTTAACTGCAGTAGGACTGATGGTAATTTTTTTATTTGTATGATTATATTTAAGCCTCCCCCTCTCCCTCCCCAAAAAAGAAAGAAATAAGTATGCATATTTTTATTGTTTTTATATCATTTTTATATTATTTTAATTTTATCAACAATTTTATGAGTTTCACACGTGCGCGTGTAAATCATCTCTAAGTAATAAACATTTCAATTAATAAACGTTCAATATTTTATTTTGGAGCAACAGAGGAGACATCTTGGATTTTAAATCATCGTCACTTGTACCAGCTAAATTAGACCCATTCAAATTGTCTTGAACTGAAGTAGTTAAAGTGAAGCTTTTACCTTCTTAATTGTTCTTTTGCACTGAAACATAACTAGGATTTCGGCTGTCTGTGTAGTGACCTTGCAATAACGTGTATAAGTTTGGAAAGTTTTCATAATAATCAAGAAAATTCATACCTTTTTATTGGCCAAAAATAACTTCATTAACTTAATGCATTATATTGTCTGATTCCAATGATGAAAAACTTGTTTTCTTTGGAAATAGCTAAATTTGATTAATCGTTAGGGATTGAACTCGCACCACTCTTCTTGCGATTTACACAATAATATACTACGTAAAGCAAAATCGATGAGAAAAATTGTAAGGAAATATTATTACCAAGTATAATATAGTTGATACTGGTATGATTGAAATAATATTGAACAACACGATCACAAAATATATGAATTGAAACTATTTATTAACTTAAACAATTTTTATGACTAAAAAAAATATAAAAAAGAGCGATCGTGCACCGGCGCACAGCTTACTGTGACAGGGCACACACCGGTACAGATATATTATTTAATAATAACATGGATAGACTGATATGACGTTTGGTTGTTATCAGATGGACGACAGTGAACTATCCAAAAGTAATTTAATTAATTATAATAATAATAAACTATATTACTACAAAGAAGACAAATAATAACCTATCACAAATTTTTTCTATAAATATAATGTAGTAATGAAATAGTGATATTCAAAAAATTATTTTACATTTACAGTGGAATGTAGCTGATTATTTCAATCAAAATAAAGACAAACTGCTTTGTAACAATGATAGTAATAAACAACGTGGTGTTCGAAACTCATGTAATGAATCTACAGCATATGGTTATGTAGGTACAACAGTTGAGGGGATCACGTTAACTGATCATCAAGAACTGGTGTATCCCGATTTCCCTGGTGTCACAATGTTAGCAGAAATGTCTGAATTTGATAAATTATGGATGTGTTTGTTCACAAAATTGGGTAAGCTATAGATTGATATTTTATCTTTCAAATTTTTCTCCTTTTCTTTTTTTTCCCCTTAGATTATATAACTGTAACTAAATTGTTTCCTTATCTTTTTTTTGTAAAATAATTGTGTTCATTAAAAAATAATAATAATAAACAGGAACAGTTAATTTAGAATTTATATTTTTTCTTTCAAATTTTAAATCTATTCAAAACGTGTATTCTATCATCCAATAGTTATTCTGAAAATGTTTGTTTAAATTAAGGCACTTTATATTCACTATTCGGCTAAAAATCAACATAAAAACATAAAGATTTAAATATGCATTTTTTCAGTATGTATGTAGTTGGTATCTATATATTAGTGAACGAGGTGAATACTATAAGGCACCACATGTTTATGAACAAAATTGTAATTTTTTTTTTTAGATATTAATAAACATTTATTTTATTTTCAAATGTAATAATAAATCTAAAATACATATTTATCGTTCCAAATTATAAAAATCTTTCTGCCATTTCTATTAATGTTATTTTACCATAATTATAATTAATATTATAATGCTACATCGCATAGCATTGTATTTACCATTTGTTTATGTCTGCCCAAGTTTGCTTTATTATGATTTATCTTAGGATTATTATATTTATTTGTTTACAGTCTAAGATTATAAACTATTGTATATAATTTATAATATTAAAGCATCTTTGATCCATGTTGTTTTAGGTGAATTATGTATTGATCCTAGGCCTGCTGTCAGAAAGTCAGCCGGCCAAACATTGTTCTCTACAATTTCAGCACACGCTAATCTATTGACACCGTCATCATGGAATGCAGTCTTATGGCAGGTAATAAATACCACACATTTTCTTTTTCTATATTTATTATTATTCATAATTTTTATCAAACTATAGGTGCTATTTCCATTGATGAATAAAGTACAGGTTCTCTGTGAGTCAGCAAGTGATTCTACATGTAATACAGTTGCAGCTTCTGATTCTACTAGTAATAATAATAATGGAGGAAATGGCACTGGAGCTGCAAGTGGTGGTACAATCCTCATACATCATTCTCGAAACACTGACCAAAAGCAATGGGCCGAAACACAGGTAAGGTCAATTAAATTTTGATTATAAGATATAATATGTCTACGGATGAAATGAATGTAAATGTAGTATATGAATCTATTGTATTATATATTGTATGTATTTGTACTTAGATAATCTTATGCCACAGGTGTCTACACTTTACGGTTTAGCCAGGGTGTTCAACGCGGAAAAATACTCAATGACTATCGGTGGAGACTTCATCAAGGCGTGGACGCTGCTATTGGAATATATGGAAAAAGCCGCTTCAAATAGAAATGTTGAGGTATGTATGTTCTAAGGGCACACAACAGTGGTAGTTAATTATTTACTTTTTTTTATTCATAATATTCTTATTCATGAATGCTATATAATGTAATCGTCATATGGTTTGGTTATTTGTTTTAGGTATCATTAGCTGGGCTGCGTTCGTTGCATGAACTTTTAACTGTATATAGTAATAGTAATGTAGTTGGTGGTGCTAATACCAGTAATACAAATGAACATAATTTAACTACCATTGACTGTATACGGCGTGAAGATAATTGGCAAAACAAAAATGGCATTGACACGTCCACGACAGTATCCCAAGTTCAAACATTGTGCTCGACAACAGCTCTACTACCTTCTTTGTCAGTGGAAGACGAGGTTTGGGACTGCACGTGGACCGTGTGGATGCGAATCGCCACAGCAGCAACAACAATGACAGAAATTGATCACCCGCATAATCCACCAGCACCAACAACTACCAGTACAGCTACTAATAGTAACTCTTCAAATGCTGCTACTGAAGACCGTCGGCGTCGTGAGTACTACCAACCACAGCATCAATTTCTACAACACAAGCAACAATTCCTAACAGCTCTATTGCAAATATTTCCACTGATATTTACTCGAATCAAAACTAGGTAAGAACAATAAAATAATGGGTATAAAATTAATATATTTACTTTAATTGTAGTAGTATATTGCATTTCATTTTATACTGTGGTAAATAGATGTACCGTCAAAACAATTCAGGATGGATAGAGAGGAATATTTAATCAGTATATTTAATTTATATGAATAAAGTATTGAGTTACACAAGGTTGGGATTAGTACCAAATTTCATTTTCACATCACCCTATTTGGTTGTGTAATTGATTTAATAATTATTATTTGTGAAAATGAAATTTTGTCAAGTATAAATTTTTAGAGCATTTTTTAAATTGAAATAGATAAAACCAATTTTGTTAAAAATTAAATCATTTTAAGTCATCATACTATATTTTCTTGGCACTGAATATTTTCATAGGTAGGAGTACAGGACAGGCACATCAAAATGTTGAAAAGCATATTTGTTCTGTGTTAATGATTAAATATTAATAAGAAATACATTTGTGGCTATAATATAAAGAACGCCATATTAAGTCTTACTTAATGCAGAACTTTTATTTAAGTGCACAATACATATCATCAAGACAGTTTCTATACTTGTTTTTTATTAAGATTAATACAGTAGGTATATCCAGTAGGTATATAACTTCACGTTTTTTCTTAATTTAATAAGGGATACAAGTATTTTAATAACTGTTCAATTGCATTCCTGGTCAAAAAACCTACATAATTTGTTATGTTAAAAATACCTACTTAAATATAAAAGTAACTATTTAAAGTTGAAAAAAATTAAGAATAGAGAATGTACCTTTCTCAATACCAACATATTTGTGTTATAACACTTGTTTTACTTAGTGGGGTAGCATTATTATACATTATTGTTTGAGAACATTTTTTTTTAATTCCTCACACTATTATTAAATTTGGTAGGTATTACCTACTTCAATTAATGTTTCTACAATATTTATAATAAAACTCCTAGATTAATATCTAACCTTACTTCTTACATAAACCTAGCTGTAGTCCTTTTTACTGTCGCCATTTATGGCATAATTCAATTTGCTTGTACTTATCTTGTATCTTACCCTCTCATATTAAGGTTTACCGATCAAGACTTGAATGACCTGTTTCGTGTGTTGGACGCTGCTGCGGCTGTTGATGGTTCTGCAGCAGTTGTCCTATCTGACAACCATCACCATCATCATCATCATTTACACTACCAACAACAACAAAATTACTATGGTAGCAGTTACAGCCAACAACAGTTAACCCGATTGCAGGACGAAATATTGCAGTGTCTTGA
Organism: Stegophylla sp. TES_Ste_2020; assembly: GCA_025469315.1. Lineage (NCBI taxonomy): Eukaryota > Metazoa > Arthropoda > Insecta > Hemiptera > Aphididae > Stegophylla > Stegophylla sp. TES_Ste_2020. The sequence goes on from JAIPRM010001887.1 coordinate 9,331, forward strand.
GACGTTAGAACGAGAAACTTTGCTATTTGACGATGAAGAATTTGGTGGTGCGACAATGTCAGCATCAAAAGTAACCGATAGAGCACTTAATTATGGTGGTAGTAATGATAAGAAGAATTCTACAACATCAGAACAACAACAACAACGACGGCAGCAATTAATTCAAAGGTTTTTGTGTCCGCTTTTTGATCAACTGTTAAAGTTTTGTCGTTTTGTGTGCCCTCCACCACCATCTTCTTCTCCCACTTTAAATACTTCTACCAGCACTGATGATCGACAGCAATTATCAAATGGTGGTAGTGTAGCGGCAGTAGATCATTTCCACCACCATAATAAAGTATGTATAAAAAACATTAGTGAAGTTGTAGTGTAACAATAATAATATTGTACTGTATTTACGATATGAAATATGTAGTAGAAATCAGAGACAAAGAGTTCCACGGGTCAGTGTTTTTTTTCTTCTTATATCCAGTAGCTTGTTATATGTGATTAGCATAAGCATACAAATAATATATAAACAGAAATTATTATGGATAATACCAAAAAAGAAAATCATGATTTTAATTTGAATTATATAACCAATATTTAATACATTTTTAAACTATATTTAAATGAAACACAACAACTTGAACTGAATTTATTAAAAAAGTCTTAAATTGAACTGTGTTGCTTCAAAACATAGAATACATATTTTATTCTGTGGCTCAAATGTCATATAAACATATCAAAAATAATTAGTGATCCCAATTGATTTCACGTTATGATGTGGTAGTACATTTATTATTGATTCTACTTTTTACTCAATATTCCCTATCACTTTAAGTGCTTTCTGTTTCTTGTATTGTAATTTCAGGTTCTTTATAACAACATGGCTCACTTTTTTTACATAGCTCATTAAAATTTGAAAATATTATGATTCTATTTAATGTAATAATATTAAATAATAATATACTTCTACAGCGGCGGATCTAATGAGATACAGAAGTCGCTTTACCTCCCCCTCCCTTGGTTAATTTTGTAATAGCTTTAATGTATAACTTATATTATTCATAACAATGACCAAATATAACATTTTATACTAAAAATTACATTCGTTATTGAAGATTTTTAGAGGAGCAAAGAAGCTGTTTAAAATAATGTTAATTTTTTTTTTTTTCTGTGGGGATGAGAACATTTTCATTTAAGAACAGTGCTCATATCAGTATGTATATCAAATGTTTCTACTAGAAAATTTAAATTGCAAGATGCTACAAATCATGTTTGAAATTTCAAACAATTTTCCAAAATACAAAGAAAAGCTACTAAAAACTTAATAGAATTAGAAAACTCTTTTTATTAAATTGATTTAAGTTATTTAGTTACAACTCCACAGCCAATTATCTTAAAATGTTGACCACTTTTGCTACAATATTGAATTTTAGAAATATAATAGAACCTCGATAGTCTGGACAAACTCGGAACAAGCAGGTAATCCAAGATTACTGATTTGTTGTCTGGATTACTGGACATTTTTCTAGAGTACCTACTCAAATACAGTACAATCTCGGTAATCCGGCTGTTCAATAATCCGATATGTCCAGTAATCCGGCTATTTTAACCTACACGTACCAATATATATTTGTATATAAAATTACTATCGTTAACGATAAAATGTAAGATAAAACTAAGTAATACGTGTAAACCTATTAGATATTTTATATCTAGAGAAAGCTAAGTATTTTTACAAAAAAAATCGCACACAAATAAGATTTTCAAGCTAAGTGATGGCTGGCTAAATAAATTTAAAAATGGTTTTGGTTTGAGATTATCGAGTATGAGGGGAGAAAAACTTTCATGTGATGTTGACAATGTTGAACCATACAAAGAAAAATTTCAAAAAGTTATTCAAGAACTATCATTAACATCTGATCAAGTCTACAACGCAGATGAAAGTGGTTTGTTTTTGCGTCTTTTACCGAAAAAAACATTTGTTCACCGTGAAGAATCGAATGCTTCTGGGCGAAAAATAGCCAAAGATTTATGTGAACCCCGTTAATCCGGCAGTAGCGTAGTCTGATATGTGTCGGATTACTGAGATTGTACCGTACCTTATGCATAATTATGTATACAAAAGTGACAACATATTTATTTTCAATTAAAAAATAAATATTATTTTATCAAAATATGGGTAATTTAAAAAATCTTTTCCTCCACAATACTTACCTTAAAAAACTTGTAAAAAAACTAACCTAACCCCTCCCTCCGTGATTGAAATTAAAATTCTAGGTCCGCCACTGCACTCATATTTTATAACTAAGTACATAAACATTGTTATATTGGGTATTTCCATAATCCATATCTATAAAATAAAAGTTAATGATTTGCTTGTAATAACCAGTTGTAGCTAGGTGTATTTTGCTGGTTGTAACGGATGCCTTGCCCTAACCATGCTCATTTTAAATGTTTATTTTGATGTACAATAAAATGAACTTATATCGGCACCTAGGATTTTGCTTGTTTTATTGTATGCTTGTTGTAGTAATATAGTTATTTCTGCTGTATTCATGTTATATAATATTTTGTATGCAGTTTGCAGCGGAAGTAGCTGTTAATTCAAATTATGTGGCGTTTGGAGAGAAGGCAGTGCTCATGGTAGTTGACTTGTATGGTATGACAGCAGCTGAACCATGTGTGGTCAAAGGTGAAATATTAAGGCAAATTATTGAAGTAAGTAATAATAAACGTATGCTTGATTAATAAATAATTCATTTGTTCATTTTATGTCAACTAGAGCCTCAGATATTATTTCTTCTGTTTAGAATGTCCTTTAAACTGATTTCTATCCTGTATTATGTTATGTCACTTCAACTTAATTGTGTCCTGTTTGCTAAATACTCTTATGTGCTCTATATTACAAAATAATTTCATGATTTTCAACAAAGTTGTTTTTGGCAAGAAATTGTTTTACTCATATGTTAGGTTTGCAAATAACTAGTAAATAACTATGATTTAAGTTAATTGTAGAATTTAACTGTAAAGCATCTAAATATTATATTAAAAATCACTATACTATATTAATTTGTAAAGTTAATACTTATTATTTTTTCTACAAGTTTATTTATCAATTTGTTTTCTTCTATAGGTGTTTTCTATACCTTTGGCCGGTCGATATTCCTCTTACTCTATGCCAGCATCGCCATTCCATTACCATATTGACACTACCACTTCATCCTCGGGGACCACTCTTCAACAACAACAACAACAACAACACTTACAACAACAACAGCAACAGCATCTAATGTTAGTCCGGCGTCGACAGCAACAGCAGCAAAACACTTGGAAACTTTTAGTGGTTGGCCTGTTGAATGTATTGTCAGTGGGTATACCATTGGCTCGGGACTGCAATGGTAATGATTACCTTTCTATCTGGTCACCACTGGGCTCTGTACTAGAAGACATACTGTTCCCAAAAAAGTACGTATAACTACAAATAAATTATTGTTTCATAGTTGTATATTGAACCATATTTATTCACTGACAAAGGGGACATTCTCACTGAACCTACTCACTTGGAAGAGGGATGCCATCAATATTAACATATATATAATGTGTTTATAAAAAAATGTTTATTAAATCCAATCATTCTTCTCACCACTGTTCTGGATGAGATTAAAGAAGATATTCTTTACTCTGTGGGAAAAGTACTAGTATTTGGTGTGCATAGTTTTAGGAAAAAGCATTTCTAAAATCGACTCACTAGAAATGTCAATGATATTTTAGATACAAAAGTAATGATAAATTATTACCTTCGAAAAATTATTTTTTGTGAAGTTATATTAATATTTTAAATTGGAATAATAACAAAATAGTAAATTTATTTATACTCTAAGATGATCAACTTTCCCAGACTAGTACTCTAGTAATAAGAGAGAGGGGTTTGTTATTTCAAAAAACCGATGTAGTTCTCAATATTTTCAACGTTCTATGTTTAGCTATTAAGTTAGCAAATTTGTTTGTAATAATAGCATCTAGTCTGTATTACTTTATTCTTGACAGTAAGTGAAAATTTCAAGTTTCTCGTACAATTATTTTTAGATTTATGATTAAATAACTAAAATTGATTTCATGAAAATCTGGTTTTTAAGTATTTTATTATTTTTATTCAAATTTTCCATAACAAAATTTTTACATAAAATAATGATTTTTTTCAATCAAAACCTATTGAAACTATTTTAGATTCTGAATGAAGTGAAGAAGCTAGTGTTTTTACAATGATGTTTATTTTTTTTTCTGTGTACAACTTTTCGTATAGAAATACTTGTCCAAAAGTTTCGATCAATAACTTTTTGAAACCCG
>JAIPRM010001887.1:13765-34026 GCA_025469315.1 Stegophylla sp. TES_Ste_2020
TTTTTTGGAAAAAACTACCCAAAATTTGACAAAAACTACTCGAAAACCATAATTTTTTGATCAGAATTTTATGAAAATTTAAACATAGATAGAAAATCCTATAAAAAAGATTTTGGCGCAAGAAAATTTTGAAAATGTGAAAAAAAAATTTTTTTCTTATATTATTAACTTCCTTCGTTCAGAATCGTTTTACTGAAGAAATGATTTATCGTTTCTTTAAAATTTAATATGCCTGTCAAAAGAATACCACCCGTCGTGGGAAGTACACCCATCGTGCGAAGTACACCCATTGTGCGAAGTATGTCTGGCTTTTTTTTCTTTATCTGGTAAATATTTTCTTTTACCAAAAAATTGTTCAATGAATATTTTTTTTTTTTTTTTTGCGAACAATTTATTTTATGATTCAACAACTCATATAATAAAGTACTAAATATAATCTGTAAAATTATTAAAAAAAAATTTTTTTGCTTTAATATTATTATTTGTATCCATAATTTGAAATTGTACCAGGCCTATAAATTGATAGATCAGGGCCTGGTTGTAAATAAAATATGTATTAATTTTTAATTTTTATTGTAATTATTTATTATTATTTTCTATACCTAAATGGTATTTTAGTTTGCCCCAAGCATCTACTTTGGTGAAAAACAACAAATTAGTCGATGATAATGACGAGAATGAATCTGTGATCATTGATTGTCAGTTGGTAGAGTTTTTGAAGGACGAAATACTGTCACAATCTACTAACGTACCTCGAGAGTTCATCATGCGTGTTGTGGTATTATTAAATCGTGGTTCAGTTTTATCCACTTCCTCTGCATCAGCAATGCCAAATTATCCTTATGGCAATGGCAGTAAGTGTTTATTGGAAATAAATTATTAAGTTACAAAATGGGATTTATTAAACTAAATATCATTGTTACGAATTTGGTTTTTCCCTATATATTGTTATTATTGTAAAAACAGGTTATGATTCAATAATGATGGTAGATTGCCATGAAGGGAGTAGTGGTGTTGGTAGTAGTACGGTCACTGGCACCGGTATCAGTGGGTCTTCACCCCCATCTTTATTGAGGGAACAGTTCGCAAAAGTATGTTTTGAAACATTGCTGCAGTTTTCATTGGTCGATGGTATATCATCATCACCATCGTCACCTCCTCCTCCAATAACTGCTATGCTAGACAATGGTAACCATGAATCCACTACAGACACCAAATTAATAACTGGAAAATTGGCTGTAACTGCACTGTTGCACAGGTTCCAAGAGGTAGTAGAAAAATTTTGTCATGATCAAAACTTAACTGGGAAATGCCCATTACCCAGGTAAATATGCAATAATATTAAAATGCAATTTTCTGCAAATTAAAATAATACTGCAAAATACTGTTGAATTACTATTGTTTTCCCTGTTTAGGTACCGAATGACAGAAATATCATTTGTATTGAAATCAATTGCCACACTCATCATGTCATTAAAGAAAACCCCTGACAAAGGTATTCATTCTTTTTATACAGTTAATCAGAAATAAGTTACTTATATATTTTGGTTATAAACGTGTATTTAATAAACTTTTTATATAAACTTATATTTATCCTCTGTTGTTGTGTCAACAGTGAATAAAGCTGTATGGGATCAGTTGGTTAGACTGTATCCTTGTCTAGTACGATGCATACCCTACACACAACAATGTTGTTCTTCGCCACAAGTCACAGATTCATTAACGGAAGCTTTACTTCAATACGGCGATGTGTTGCTCAAACCTCCACCTCCTTCTACTGTTGATGCTCAACAATAACAATTTTGAAGCAACATTTATGACGAGACATTCCTTACTGCTACTCGTATGCCCCTATTATTATTATTATTTTTTAACGTTCTTGTTTTATTTGCTGCCACCACAAGACAGCGCATTTTTGTTTATATACGCGCATGTATTATTAATATTATTTATAATATATTTTTCATTAACGTCTGATGGTCATGTTGATTTGATTCTATATTTTAACTAGGTATAAGTAGTAGTAGTATAAATTATTATTCTTATATTTATAATTGTATTATTATTATATAAAAAGGTTTGTATTATAACGTGTGTGTTTATGTCTGTATGTCATGAAGATACCACTTGATCTTATAGTTGAACTTATAGTTTGTACATAATATCAGTCATAATAAATTATTTTTTTGATAACCAATGTGAGCTGTAATTCATTTGTATACATTATACAAGTAAAACATAATTAGAGTAGTAGCCATTTTATTATTGGAATTATGATAATTGTTTTATGGCTAAAGAAATCCAGAAATAATATTTATTTTTTATATTATATTCATATAATTGCTTTTAGGCATTATTTGAATGCGTAATTGTATCTATTTATATAGTTCTTTTTTTGATATATCTTGTATTCATTTTTACTAATACTACTACGATGCGATACACTCATAGACATAAACACATACTTATTTTTACATCATGATTGTAGAAAATATAGACGTTTTCTTACTATTATTGTGCTGTGTGAGTTTGTAAATAAATAAAATAAATTTTACATGATGTCTTTTAATATATTTTCTGTAATGGATACAAAATATCTTAATTTTACATTATTTTATATTTGGAAATTGCAGCCTAAGTATGAAGCCCTACACATATTTAAATGGTGAGAATTCTTTTTTCCTTATAGTGCAAGTGCTTAGATGTAAGAAAATGACAAATCATTTCTTTAATTGAATATATAATTCTAAAGGAGTCTTTAATGTTATATTGAAGGCAATTAATGCCAATGTTATATTATTTAACAATATAATAATAAAATAGCCTTTCAATTTAATAATTATTCTTGAAAATGATCAAATATGTGATTAAGTCTTGAAATTTCTAGTTCTTATTTTAGCTTCTGAGTGTAATGAAGATGCTTGAACGGTCCAGGAGCAAATAATATTAATTTGTGTGCCCAGCTCCTTTAAAACTACTTTGCACGCACGGCCTACTAATGTTGCGTACCTGTTTTAATTTGTACACCCGCACGCAGTCTACATCAGCCGTGTCAGTCACGCTATGTGTATGAGTGTACGAGTATTTGTAGCTCAGTCAGAAGTGGTTGGGTTCGCCGTGCAAATCTGACGAGCTATGTGATCATGTGGTATGTGTCAGTGTATACTTAAAACTACAGAAAAGGGTACACATATTAGTAGCTATTGAAAAAAAAATGGTAAACAAATTTTATGGTAACTGAATTCAGATATTGCTGTACTATAATAAATTTAGTAAATAATATAAAAAAACAAGTAAAATTCAAAGCAACAGCTAAAAGTGTAAGATATATAAACAATGAAAAATAATTGCCTGTTTGGCACAACAATATGAATTAATAGCAATAAATAAAATAATTAAAAACTAACAATTTTTGTCAGCGTGAAGGCTGGCCAGCTGGCTACAACTAGTTTGCGCACATTTTAAAATTTCTCAGTTGAAACCTATTACTCGTTTGCGCACAAATTATTGTCAAAGGAACTACTCGTTTGCGCACAACATTTTAAAGAAGGCACCACTCGATTGCGCTCAATATATTGCAGATGGAACCACTTTATTGCGCACAAAATATTATGACATTAAATATATATTCGTTAACACAATAAAAGGAATAAAAAGGTGCAAAAGGAATTATATATAAAACATCTGAATAGGTACATGAACGATCTAACGATAGCTACTTTCAAGGTTTCAAACATGATTAAAGATATTTAGATATGTATGATTAAAAGTATATATTATCTTTAATCGTGTTTCAAAATAACGAGTTTATCTATAATTTAACTCGTTATACTTAGATAAAATTTATTAATATTTATCATCGCTAAACTGTTGTATTGAAATCGCTTTAGTTTCGACTATTCACTTTTACAGGGTACAGCGCAAGGGGGCGATCCTGACTCTATCTTTTCAAGGAGGGGTGATTTTCAAATATTTTAGATTCTAGAAGAAGCTAGTGCTTTTTCTATGATGTCTATTCATTATTTCACGATTTCGTATAGAAACACTTCTTTTTTAATCAAAACATTTTTTATAAAGTACCTGTTTAGGTTAGAAATTGCATTCACATAGTAATTCAGATGGTTTTTCAAAATTCTCAATACTTTTTCTTCCAAAAACAAGGAAAAAGTGTTGAAAAATTTAGTAAAAACGGCCAAATGCGCCGTAAACGTGATTTTCATGAAACCGATTTTAGTAATTTAGCCGTAACCTCAAAAACTAGAAGAATTAGAAACTTGAAATTTTCACTCATTTATATATTATGGATTACGAAATAACTTGTGTTCACACCAGTGAACTTAAAATATTCTCTGAAATTTCTAAGCCTGTGTAAGTGGGAAGGGAAATGTGAGCGCAAACGAGTGGTCGCATCAGAAATAATCTGTGCACAAACGAGTGGTCGCTTAAGAAACAATCTGTGCGCAAACGAGTTGTAATTTTATTGAATGTGCGCAATCCAGGTGCACCCAGCCAGCTACACAACTCAGCCTACTTAAAACTATTTCACATACAAATTTTTATACAAATAAATAATATACACGCAGAACAATTAAATAACACAATAAAAAAATAATTAAAACTTATAATAGTAAAGGGTGGCAATTAGCGCCACAATTAAAATATTAATTAATTGCGAGTTTTATGTGATTTGTGCACACAATGGAATAATACGTAAATAACCAAGGCGATTCGTGCTTACAAAATAAATACAATAAAAATTAACGATTCGCACTCGAATAGGTATATAAAGTGAAACCAATAACCCAAAATCTGTCTCAACATTTAACTTCTATTTATACTTATTAGGACGATTTACGCACATTTGCAGAATAAAAAATTAACGGCAGTTAAATGAACTTAAGACGGACGGATATAGAAATTTTACACTTACGGCGTTCGGAAAATAGAATTTTTGAGCAAAACACAACTCACACGACAATGTTGCGTGTTGGGCAATAAGTCTGGACGAGAGACAACGGAACGGGCAATATACCTACATACATTCACATACAGTTAACAATTATCATTTTAAAAACTACATGTGCGCGTTTGTGTGTATGCGTGTGTGGACAACTGATTGGTAATTATAATTATTAATTACTGCAGAGGCAGGTGGTGGTGGCGTGGGTACATATATTATCAGCTTAAATGAAGATAATATTGTTAGATTTTGTGTGGAGCAAAGAAGCTAATATTTTTAGATTCTGAGCGAAGCAAAGAAGCTAGTTTTTTGTAGTAAAATTAATTTTTTTATTATTATTTTGTTTTCCTTTAAATACTTTTTTGTATGGAAATACTTTTCCAAATATCTCAACCAACAACTTTTTAAAACAACAAAAAACGGCAAAATACGCAATTACCGAAATTTCCGTAAAATTGAAAATTACTTTTTGACATAACTTCTAAAATAATGCAGCCAGGGATTTTAAATTTTCACCAACCACTACAAATAGCTACGAAAACATTTCATAGAAATTTCAAAAAGATTTGATTAATTTTGAGTTAAGTACGGCATTTTAAAAATTTCGGAAATTTCTCATTTTTGTTAGTTTTTAAGTAATAAAATTTTCGATTTTTGATATTAAGACTTGAAAATTTAATATGATCTCACTGACATATATGTCCAATTGATCTGAAAAAATCTCAAAAATCGTTAGTCAACTTTTTTTTTTATACCCTTTTGAAGTTAGAATTTCGACAAAATTCGTTAGTTTTACCTAAAATTACGCACTTTAACGTACATATAAGAAAATTGGCTTAACCGATTGTTTTGAAATTTGGTGTTTAGATAGAGAATTTCATTGCGAATATTTTGGTGCAATAAAATTTCTTACGGACGAATAGTTAAACATTTTACAAGGATTTAACTGAAGAAAAATCGAAGAAATTACGACAAAGGCAGCATCTATCGTTATATGGCATCTACCAATAAACATTTAGTCGGCACCGTCACGAAAGACCGCCACCTCAATCGTTATCGTGGGATTCCCAACATAATTATAGACTATGTCGATAATTTTACAAATGGATTCGTGTTTCATATTTATTAATAGTGACGTGTTTATAACTACGGTTTTAAATGTTCGTGTTCAGTGTACGGTGCAGTTCGCAATTCGCACGATTTTAGTTCGATGAACGACACATACTTTCTGTTTTGTCTCGTTATACAGTATTCGAACAACACGGACCGTTTTTTTTTTTTTTTTGCACTTTTTTTTGTTTTTATTATTGTGTTTATATTTTATTGTAATTTGAAATTATTTATAGAGTATTCATTAGGTGTATGTGAAGATATGAAAATCAATTTTCGTTTTTTTTTTCTTATATTATTAACTTCCTTCATTCAGAATCGTTTTATTGAAGAAATGATTTATCGTTTCTTTAAAATTCAATACACCCGTCAAGAAAATCCCACATCCCATCATGCGAAGAACATCCCGATGAGCGAAGTACACACTTTTTTTTTCCTTTTCTTTATTAATTATATAAAAAGAAGTAAATTGATTTACCTATGGTAAAGCAAAGCAAAGCAAAGATAAATAAAGTAAAGTAAAGCAAAGATATTAGAGTAAAGATAAGAAAGCCGGAAATACTTCACACCATGGGTATTCTTTGCTCCTCGGATCAGATACTCTTGGTGAGTGTATTGAAATCGACGACTATTATTTTTCTACATATTATTAACTTCTTTCATTCGGAATCGTATTATTGAAGATATAATTTATCGTTTCTTTAAAATTCTACATAGCTATCAAGAGTATCTGACTCAAGGAGTGAAGAATACATGTGATGCGAAGTATGTCCGGCTTTCGTGTCTATACTTGTTTTTTTACAATAATGCTTGTTATTATTATTATTATTATTATTTTTTCTGTTAACACGTTTACAAATAGAAATACTTGTTCAAAGATTTGACTAGTAACATTTTGAATCAGAATTTGCCTGGTATTTTAGAATATTCTATTTTTTTAAATACTCAATAGTTTTCCAAAATTTGTGAAAAATTGCACAAAATTTAACTAAGCGTTTTTATAATTTTGTTCTTTAATCCGAACTTTATGAAAATTTAAATATAGATACAGTATAACAGAGATAGCAAACCAATGGCACTCGTGTCACGGAGTGACAAAAGTACATTATTTTAATGACCCAAGCAATTGTTCAAAAAGAAGACCATTCATTGTAAAAATTTATCATTAAAACACAGTGGTCATAGAATAAAATTAGTAGATTACAAAAGTAAAATATCATGGTTATGATACACTTACACGCATTTTCAGTTAATAGAATTTTTGAAGTGTAATATTTGGAGTAATAGGTATATACATTAATTTGAATAATGAGCTGAAAAATAATCGTTGTGAAATTAGTAGTAATTTTAAATCGGAAAATTTAACTCTTTTCGAGTGGAAGTTTTTCAATTTATTGGCTACTATGAAAAAACTAGTAATTTCTGTATATTGACAATGATTGGATCTACTTAAATGAGTGAGCAGTTATTATTATTATTAGAAGGGGCGGTCAATACAAATTGTACTATTATAGATTATAGCAATGAACTGATAAGCAGTAGCGAATCTACGGGGAGTGATATTGGGTCACATCCCTCACCAGAGAGTTAAAAAAAAAGTTTTTCCATAAATCACTCATTGTGATTCATGACTGGCCTATTGGTTAAGGCGGTATTGATCATATTTTTGTGATATTAGTGAGCTCTTAATAAGTTCAATTTGACAGACGGTTTTTCGAGCTGCCAGCTCGAGGATTCCAATATGTGTTTTATGAGAATTAGAGTGTTTTTTTTTGTGCTGTTGGCTAATATTTTAGCACTGGACCTAAAAAAGATTCTCCCAAAAATTTCAGCTTTCTAGATCAAATCCATGAACAACGCAAATCGAGTTTTTGGACGTGGATTATTGGCAGAATTTACGATAGTAGAATTTTCTAAAGTATTAAATTTTCTATGAAAAACGTCTATTGTATTAATCAGTGAATTCATTATTTTCAAAAATATATTCGTTTAAACATTCTCATAAAAGTCGAAATTGAATGAAATCTTTGGAAATAATGAATTTACCGATTAAGTACTAAGGACCTTTTTGTAGAAAATTTAATTTTCTACAAAATTATACCATTATAATTAAAAAAAGAAAAAAAATTTGGCTAATAAAAACTTCGTTTTCCCCATGTTAATTAAATAAGAAACAAATTTAGTTCACGGGTTTGATATAGGAGGCTGAAATTTCGAGAACATCTTTTTTAGGCACAATGCTAAAATATTAGCCAACAACACAAAAAAAAATATCTTTATGAGCATACTACTATAGTCGGTTTTCAAACCAATTGCGACTTGTGCTCATATATATTGTGAAACGTTTTTTCTTTCACTCATTCTCGCTTATGACTTGTGTTTCAATTTATTTTATTGTTGAGTTTTTCTGATCTTTTAATGCGTCAATTATGGATCCTACTTCTAATAAAAAATGCTAAAAATGCATGGTATTGATGTGATCACCTTGAAAATTAAATCTTGTTTTATAAATTTAATAATAATTTAATTTAAAAAAAATAAAGCATAATATATATAATATTTTGTACCTATATCATTATGTATAATTATATCACATATATTTATTTTTAATAATCGTTTTAAGTTAGAATTTGTATAAAACCATTAATATTCAAATATAACTTTTTCAATTATAATAACATATTTTAGATTCTAAGTGGAGTGAAAAATATATAGAATATTTTTTGTATGTATAGAAGCACGATTTTGTGTAAAAATATTGGTCCAAAAGTTTCGACAAGTAACTCTATAGATCGGAAATGTTATTTAATAGTACAACTAGGAAGTCATTTTTCACAATTCACAATACCATTTCTAAGCACATGCTTGTACTTCCTAAAAATTGACAAATAACGGTAAAAAAACTTCATAACTCGAATATTCATAAATTTTATTTTATTTTGTAACTTAACTCCAAAAATAATGAAACTAGAAAATTGAAACTTTCACCAACTATACAAAATAGTGATTCCCATAACTCATAAAATTTTCAAAATCATTTTATCAAGTTTGAGATAAGTACTGAACTTTGAAAATATTGGAAATTTATTTATTTTTTTGTAAGTTTTGAATTCATAAAATTTTAATATCTGAATATTAAGACCTGAAAATTTAATACAAACATATTCATATACATTATCAATGGTACTAAAAAAATTTCAAGTTTTTGTGTTATAATTGTTTAAAGTTGGCGTTTTGACAGAATTCATTAGTTTTTCTTAAAATTACACTCTTAAATGCATATAAAAAAAAATAGGTACGTAAAAAATAATAGGTATCTGTACGTAACTTGGTAGTTAGTACATAAATAGAGAACAACAAGGTGAATATTTTGGTAACAGAAATGTTTTACCGATGAATAATTGAAAGTTTTATAAGTATTTGATTGAAAGAAATTGGAAAAAGTACTAACAAATTTACTGGAAATACCGAAATAATAGAATAGAAACTTGAAACTTTCACCAACTACTAAAACTAGTCACGTGCAGACATCATACAATTTTCAAAAACTTTTGACCAATTTTGAGGTAAGTACAAACATTTGAAAAAAATGGAAATGTCTAAATAAATAAAAATAATAAAAATAATTGGTTCAACCGATTTTTATGAAACTTGGTGCATAGATGGAGAATTACATTTTAGATATTTTGGAGTAAGAAAATTTTTCTTAGACAAATAATTAAATATTGTACAAAACTGATTGAAAAAAAAATCAGAAAAATTACTTTAAACGCTATAAATAATATAAAACGCTTTATAACGCTATAAATAATTTACTATAAATAAAAATAGATATGGATTACTTTTTCCATTAATTGATAATATTGGACTATTACTGAACATTTGAAAAAAATAGCGATATTCATCGATCGTATTATTAAAGAATAAAGTCAAGTTTATAAAGAGCTCAAAACCCAATATTCCTAAAAAACTCCAATATGCCAATTACACTAATTACAGAAAAGTTGACGATTTATGAATTTATAAAAGTATATATATATATTTTTTTTCTTTTGTATACAGACATTTACTATTTAGCTCACACATATACATGCGCGTACGCACGCGCACACACACACCAACGCGTTCACGCACGCACGCACACGCACGCTCGTACACGCACAAGTGTACCCAACATTATTAAATAACATTTGTTAAGGATTCTGTCCATCCATTTTAATCGTCACTCTGCCTCAATACTGCACCATGCACGATTAACAAAACTTTATTTTTATCTCATCTTCGTTGTCAACTGTAGCAACTCCGTATTATTACTAAAATAAACAATCAATTTATACAAAAGTTTAATTTAGTATTAATTTTTTCAACACTTAAAACACGAGGTGGAACTGTTTAAAACTAAAAAGAAGGTTATATTGCTAATAAAATAAATAGGTTACTAACAACCAAACATTTCTTATCATTACTACAATAACCTAATCGACAATTATTATTATTGTATATTACTTGAAGTTCCACTCAGAATCGTTTTATTGAAGAAATGATTTATCTTTTCTTTAAAATGTAATACACCCACCAAGAGTATCCCACCAGAGGAACGAAGAACACCAGTGGTCAGTGGTATGATGTATGTCCAGCTTTTTCCAGCTTTTTTAATTTGAATGCTTAAAACTTTATTTTACAAAAAAAATCGTGATGTATATTGGTAATGTGATAATTTTTTTTTAATAGATGGCTCAATCAAAAACGTTTTAATATACACTTTTATTTATCTTTATTATTATTTCGTAACTTATTCAATTTTTCGTTTTTAAAGTAGAAAAAATATGCGGGCTTATTCCTAGTTCTCCTAATATTAACATTTTTGTTAAAATAATTTGAGTTGATGTTAAATTATAAGCGCTTTAAATTTAAAGATATGGTCAAATGTAAATTATTCACAAGAATAATGAAATGGAAAAGAATTATTTAGATAAAATTTGTTAAACATATTCAACATAAATGATAAAACTGATAATTACAGGCAAATTCTTACCCCTCCCCCTTCTTAATAGACATCTCTAACTAAATATAGTCTATGCTCGGTTTTCTAAATTATGTATAACCCCCTCCAAAAATAAATCCTAGTTGCGTCACTGAGTTTTATTATACGAATATAAATGTTTACAGAAAAAAAATATATCGCTGTAAAATTAGCTTCTTCACTCCATTCAAAATCTAAGAAATAAATAAATAAACATAATTGTGCAACTAATTAGTAGTTACTAGATCCTTTCACTCTGCTATAATAATATATACTTTTGTCTTAGTCAATTATTATTCAAATGTGTTGTTTAAAATTCGAAAATTGGATACAAATTCATTCATATTTTATCGGTTCACATATCACGTATATTTTTATAAACATCTATTTATTCAATCACTATATTTTATAAGCGTTCAAAATTGTAAGCTACTGTTAAATTAATCATTTACTTTTACTTAAGCAGATATCGTTCTTTATTGCATTTAAGTTAAAATAAGATTATTAATTCATTTTCAACTCATCCATCCCTAAAAATGGGTTCGAAGATGTCTTTGATCATAAAGACAAACTTTATTCTATTATAATATAAAGTTTCTCTACATCTTGTGATATTATTTTAGAAAGTCACCCGAAATCCGCATACGATATATTCATAGGCGCCTGAAGAGAGGAGCAAGGTGGAGCATTTGCCTCCTCTGGACATTCCAAAAGTGGAATGTCCAGTTCTAACTGTTATACTCGTAGTTAATAGATTAATTTTTAATTTGTATTCTGACTATAGATTTATAAGTTTGATATAGTGAAATTAATAAATAAAGAAAAAAATAGCATGTTCGTAATTTCAGATCTTAATGGTTATAAATAAAGCTCTGAATTAAATACAATAAATATCCTTCAAGAACGCATTTTAGATTTCGAAAAATTCACTTAAGAGCACACTATATTTACATTTGTTGTTTCTGTCTAACACAGCGAATTCTACACTTAACATAACTAATTTACATTTAGTATTACCAATTTTTTGTTGTTAATTTTAATTTTAGAGGAGAGTGATCTATTATTAAACATAAATATTAGAATATCATCTGTAGGCTGTTACTATACGTTGAGTTTCTTATGATAATTTTTTTATAAACGAGTTATGAGCATTTCAAATTATTATATTATACAAATACAATATACATGCTCAAAACTCATGTAAAAATTAATTTTCGTAAAAAACCAAACGTACGGATAAATGATAATGTTCTTATATTTATGTTTAATAATAGATCACATTACACCAGAATTAAAACTAACAATACAAAATTGGTTCTGCTGAACGGAAATTCGCTGTGTTGTACATTAGTAAGACAGAGGCAATACAGCGAGTGTAGACTAGAATCCTCTTAAAATACCAATCGAAGAATTGTCATTAAATGCACTTAAAGTCACAATTTTAAAAATCCAAAAAATTTCTGCCATATTAATGAAAAATGATCGTATTTGAGTGTTTTATGTTTGTATTTATTTTACATAGATAAAAACCAGATAAAAACCATTTATTTAAGTAATGTGTGTAAAGTAATTATTATAAGCGTTTTGATTGAATTTTAATTTGAATTGATTTGACTCTGATTCTATAGTTCTACTTTGTTCTCGAATCATGACAAATTAAATATTGTAATACACTTATACCTATTTGACGAAGTATTTTAAATCTAGAATATTATTTATGAATTATAAATATGACTTGCATAAAAAAATATTTGTGTATTGAAAGAATTTGAGAACAAAAAATAGGTACAGTAAAATTAACTAAAAATAGAAAAATATAACTAAAAAGACAAAATAATTACCGTAACAAATTAAAATCGCTAATAAATACGAAATAAAAGTTTTAAAATCAAGAATATACGTGTTATAATAATAAGCTAAAAAAATTTAATTTCCTACAAATTCGTTTCAGTGATAAATAACATAAAATTCTGACATATTTTCAAAAACTTTAATTTTTAGTGTTTTAATTATGTCCCTCCCTGATAAAATTCCTGCGGGCGCCCATGGATATATTTCATTTTATAATATTTAATTTGACATTAACTTTATTTAGCAGTATCTTTATTTTGAGTTCAAAATGAAAATATGACTTCAGGATTTTTTTGATTATTTTGATTAATTTGATGAAGACTTCATGTGTGTCGTGAACATTTAAAATAATAAATAAATAAATGCGATACCTTAGGATTATAATTGTTATGATAATATAATATAATTCTTGTCGTTTAAAGTAAAATACACGTCGATATACATGTTATAGTACAGGTAAGTCTGCGATTAACGGTGGTTCGACCTACCGTATAACTGGTTGCCATCTCCACCAATGCTATATGAGCCTAATTACGCGCGATTGTCGTTGAAATCCCTGGATTTAATTTTTTTACTCGGATATTTTTCACCGCTATCTAAGAAATCACTACTGTTACTATCAGCACCACTTTTTCTATTGTTTTTCGTTTTTTTTTGAGGACTCGTTGTTTTTTTTCTAGTAATTTTGACAGTATAAACATCATCGTAGTCATCATTAACATTAATATTTCTGGGCTTGCTGCCACCAGATGTGATGCTCTTTTTATTTTCACCATCCCAAGAGTCTTTATTAAGTTTAGCTGGGCTTTTCTGTGATTCAGATTTCGGTTTAATTCCGCTATTACCAATGCTACGACCACTAGTTCCACTAAATAAAGCATCGTCATCGGACGACCTGGTTGATTTTTTCGTCGATCGTTTTGTAGTAGTTTTAACGTCATCGCCACCGCTGCTGAACCACGGGTCTTCTTCCCGTTTAGGTAGTCTTTTCGGAGCGGTTTTTTTCTTTCTTTTTACCTCTACGGGTGGCGGAGTTGGTACTGTTTTTATTTTATTTCTATCTTCGAGTGAAGCATTTTCATCGATATCATTGTCAGATCCTGCAAACAAACTGGCGAATGATCCAAATAGGCCCGATGATTTTTCTGGTTTTCCAGTGTCTGTCGATGTTGGACCGCTGGTAAAACAAAATAATAAACATTATAATCATAATATTAATAGTTCCATGTGGAGTATAGTTAGTAAGTAGGTAAACATTGGATCTATGGAAATAGGTTTGACAAAATATGTTGTAGTAGACTAGTAGGTGTGTCCTAAAAGTCCCATATCATCATAATTATCTTTATAGCAACTCAAATTAATACCTACATGCGATTTTTTCAAAAATTTGTCAAGTTAGTTATTGAAATAATCATTGTGGTTTTTTTTTATTAGTTTTATTTTTTTAAACAATTACAACATTTTTATATTAAAATCGAGATAAAATATACCATGTAAACAAGTACACTGAGTTTTTCATTTTAGTAATTAAAGTGAACGAAATGTTTTAAAAAAAATATTTGGAACCTTTTAAATTCTATGTTAGGTAAAATTATTATAATTGCTCAAAATAATTTCCATTATTTGTTAGTAGAATGTTTCATTTGATAAGTTCATAGAACCAGGCGTTTTACATTTTATTGTGTGTCGGATAATTCACAAACTACCTGGGTTACAATGGGTGAATTAGTAGATATGTAGTATAATAATCAATAACCGAAAATATTGAATTTTCAAAATAGAATAAAATAGATGGAAAACTATTGTTGCATGTGGATTTTAATTCACACCATCGTATTCAGCGTCAAAAAATACATAAGATACAATAAAATATTATCAACCTTCAGTAATTAAATGCTTATAGTATATAGATATTTCGCAATATCTGTCTGTATTTTTTCCAATTTTTTTTCAATCAAACCCATGTAAAATGTTTAATTATTCGTGCGTAAGAAATTTTATTGCACCAAAATATTCGCAATAAAATTTTGTATCTAGCCACCAAATTTCAAAACAATCGGTTAAGCCTTTTCTTATATGTACGTTAAAGTGCGTAATTTTAAGTAAAACTAACGAATTCAGTAGAAATTCTAACTTCAAACGGGTATAAAAAAAAAAGTTGACTAACGATTTTTGAGATATTTTCAGATCATTTATGCATACAAGTCAATGAGATCATATTAAATTTTCAAGTCTAAATATCAAAAATCAAAAATTTTATTGCATAAAAACTAACAAAAAATGAGAAATTTCCGAAATTTTCAAAATGCCGTACTTAACTCAAAATTGATCAAATCTTGTCGAAATTTTTATGAAATATTCTCGTAACTATTTTTAATAGTTGATGAAAATTTCAAGTCTCTAGCTGTATTATTTTTGAAGTTATCTCAAAAAGTAATTTTCAGTTTTACGGAAACTTCAGTAATTTCGTATTTTGCCATTTTTCGTCAATTTTTTGACAGTTTTATCCCATTTTTGGAAAAAATATTGAGAAATCGGAAAAATAACCTCTTTAAAGTACCATCTAGGTGTGATTTCGGTTCTTTAGAGATACTGATCGAAACTTTTGGACAAGTATTTCTATACGAAAAAGTGTTCACAGAAAGAGAAAAAAAAATAAAAAATAAAAAATAAACATCATTGTAAAATCATAAGCTTCTTCACTTCGTTCAGAATCTAAAATACCGAAAAATAATAATTAAGGCATTTAGACCGACTGAACACGGATTTCTACTTTGATTGTTGCTTTATAGAAGTGTGAATTTTTTTGTTTAATGTCTATGAATTTGGCCATGAAGTTACAGTCTCATAATGTTATTCGAGTGAGAGAAATTGTATCGTTGTTTCTGTAGGTAAATTATGTTTTTATAATAGGTAATCAAAGGGCGGTGGTAAACTCTCCCGATTTAAAAAAATTGTAAACTCTCCCGGTGGTAAACTCTCCCAGATCAACAGAATCTTTACCTGAAGGAAATATGTAAACTCTCCCGGGTCAATTTTATTTCTACCTGAAAGAAATATGTAAACTCTCCCGGGTCAATTTCATTTCTACCTTAAGGAAATATGTAAACTCTCCCGGCTCAAGAGTGTATTTACCTGAATCCCAATACTAGTCTGGCTACACTGAAACTGTACTCATCAGCTATCATCGCACATATTATTTATCATCGAGTGATCATTATTTGTCATCACATGATTTTATTATTTTGTTTTTTTTTATATTGTTGTCCCAAACAGGCAATTTGTGATTTTTTTAAAATACACCTATTTATTATTGACTTTGATATTTACTATCAATTTTTTTAAATTTTATATCTTATTATAAGTAATAGCTTGCACCCAAAGAAATGTATTTTAATTATGTAACTCCAAATGTTAATATGTTTTTTTTTTAATAATGTGCCAAACAGGCCTTTTTGTGATTTTTTACATAATTTACATATACTCCTATTAATTATTGACTATGTTATTAACTATCTATTTTCTACACATTTAATACAGTCTATTATTATACCAAACACCAAACATTGTTTTTCTTTTTAATTTAATTTTAAACTTCTTCAGGTAGACATAAGATTGGCCCGGGAGAATTTACATATACATTTCAGGTAGTATTGAAAAACACCCGGGAGAGTTTACATATTTACTTCAGGTAGTATTGAAAAAGACCCGGGAGAGTTTACCATCGGGAGAGTTTACACATCATTAAAATCGGGAGAGTTTACAATCGCCCTAATCAAAAAACCCTATAAAAAAAAATCCGTTGACGTTTAAGAGACCTTGGTAGCTAGAGGACTGGACCTTTTGTACTCATTAATATTTCCGAGTAATGCTCATCTAATCAATCTCTTGCAACACTAAAATAATCGTATCATTCATGATGAAAATTGGCTCCATTCTGTTAAAATTCATTAATTAAGAATTAATTGGGAACACGCGTTCTTCTAATAAATCTTCGGGTTTCAAATTTTCCTGGATAAAAAATTGTATAATAATTTTTCAATTCCAAATGTTATACAAAAAAATGAATTTTACAAATGCTTTGTGGATACTCCCAAAGAATCCGTAATACAATCAAGATTAGAGATTACTTTAGACAAATGCGATTTAAAACAAATTTTCTTTCAACAAAATATTTTTCACACTTTGGTAGTCTATCTATACCCATTTAAATTTTCATAAAGTTTAGATTAAACAAAAGATATTTAAAGGCGCGTTTGTCTAATAACCAATTTTAGGTAGTTTTTCAAATTTTGGGAAATCTATTAAGAATTTCGAAAAACAACTCCTTCAAAGTACTATTTAAAGGCAAAAAAGTTGCTGGTTGAAACTTTTGGACAAGTATTTCTATATGAAAAATTATCTACAAAAAAATCAAAATAATAAACATCATTGTAAAAACTCTAGCTTCTTCGTTTCACTAAAAATATAATATTGTATTTTAGTAATTAAAATGGAGTTTTCTTATAGATTACACCTAAAGTTGAAAACTCCAAATTCAGATAATATATACATTAATATCAAACATGCCACAAAGATAATTAAGATGATACCACGATTATAGATAAATATCTATAATTTTGGGTGATACGGGACTTTTGGAATACATACTCACACTGTACCAATAATAGGTACCTGAACATGGAGACCATGCCCATGGCAGATTCCAAAAACGCCCTTGTGTCCGGTCCCGTGGTTATTTCCGACAACAACCCAGCAATGGTTTTCATCATCATTTGTCCGTTGCTGCCGACGAACACGTCGAACAGCATCCGCACGTCTGACGGAGCCAACGGTAGTTTATCCAGAACACACTGTGTGGACGGGTTTCCGTCCAACGTGTTGATGACCAAACGCACCATGGCTTTGACAACCTCTGGTTCGTCCATAAATCGTTCCATCAGCTTGGATATCAGCATGGTGACATCGTCGTTGTTAGCCACAAATGTAGATATCGTACCGACATCGTCGAGCATCTGTACCCCACGGTTTTTGGAACTGGCGCCGACCTTGGAGCCTTTATTGCCAGACAAATAAATACAACACCGTTGAACTCACACACTCGTTTACGATAAATTAAAATTGTTATCGGATATCGAATGCTATAGCATCGATGATTTGTATTTTCTTTGGACATAGGAGGGCTGTTCAAGTAGGTATCCATGTGAAGTATCGTCTTTTGATTCTTAGATTTTAACATTTTTGAATAAATTTGTGGAGCTAAATATCAATGTGTAAAATACTGTTCAAAAAATGACGATAAATTACAGTAACACACAGATATTTATTAAGTATATGTCATTGGCACAACTAAGTAGGAGTTGGGAGCTATTGGAAGAGGGCTTAGCCCCTTAAAATCTACTCAAAGACCTCCGAATTTTTTACAAATTTCGTTAAGTTAATATCATAAAAGGGGATAAATTAAACAAAAAAATATTTTAGCTCCCCAAAATTGGGTCGTAATTAATTCGCTTGTTCCATTTATATTGACTATATTATTCAACCAAAAAGGGTTGAATAATGGTAATTTTCTAGTTCGCCCACACCCATTTTCTCAACAGCTTTTTCGTCTATACCTATTTCGCTGATACTTAGTTTACCCAAAATTAATAGTAAATTAATTTTTCAGCTTTCAGTAATTTAGAAACTTTATTTGAAAATCGAGATGAAACTTTTCATGAAATAAATTGACTTTTGAAAAAAAAAATTAATTAGAACTCTTTCATTTTAGATGATAATATGTTTATAGAAATAATTAAATACTATGTTATCTTTGGAATATTACATAGGATGTCCTAGTACGAATTGACAAATATAATAACGTTTAAATACTTATAAGTTAAATCTTGAATGATTGTGCGGTGTGATAATTACTTCACATTTTCAAAAAGTTTGAAAAATCGTGGTAAATAAATAATTAAACTTAAATAAGACATTTTACCACCAACTTTTTTTTTAAAAATCACGTTTGCAAAATGGCTTTTTAGAATTTTTTTTAATTGTAACACGAAATTTAAAATTTAAAAAAGCCGGCATACTTCGCACGATGGGTATTCTTCGCACGACAGCTATTCTTCACAACTCGGGTGTGAAGCTTTTGGTGGGTGTATTAAATTTCAAAGAAACGATAGACCATTTTTTCAATAAAACGATTCTGAGCAAAAGCTTAAAATAATATATTATAATAATAATTGGTGATAAGGAAATATTAAACAAAATATTATTTAATAATGATAATTAATATTGGGTATTCGATATTTGTGTGCGTGCGTGTGTGTATGTATGAGCGTGCGCGCGTGTATGAGGCGATAAATGTTCTAATAAAAATGAAAAATGCAATAAAAATCTATTTTTATAAATTAATAAATGGTCAAACTCTTAGTAATTTGTGTGTAATTAGAATTTTGACCTTTTAATGGGAATCCCTGGGTATTGAGCTATTTGTAGAATTAGCTTTTTTTCAATAATAGGTACATCGAA
This sequence comes from Stegophylla sp. TES_Ste_2020, assembly GCA_025469315.1. Lineage (NCBI taxonomy): Eukaryota > Metazoa > Arthropoda > Insecta > Hemiptera > Aphididae > Stegophylla > Stegophylla sp. TES_Ste_2020. Next base: position 33,229 of record JAIPRM010001887.1, read on the forward strand.
TAAAATTCTCTAATTTTTTTCAAATTTAAAGTAATGGTTCAATATTATTAATTAGCTACAAAGTAATCCATGTTTATTATTATATATAGTAATTTTTCTGTACTTTTTCCATAATTGTTTCCATAAAAACATTGTAAAAATTTTAATTATTCGTCCATGAAATATTTTCATGCATCAAAATATTCGCAATGTGATTCTCCATCTATGTACCAAGTTCCATAAAGATCGGTTGTACCAATTTTTTTTTATTTGCCTATAAGTGTGTAATTTTATGTAAAACTAATGAATTTTGTCAAAATACTAACTTACAAAGGTTATGAAAAAAAAAGTTGACACACGATTTTTGAAATTTTTTTAAGACAGTTGGTTATAAATAGAGCGCGGATTACTATGCAATCGCATATTTTTTTCCTTTTAATATTTTTGGATTTTCGTCAGTTATCTCCACGAATCATCATAATTTGAAGCTAACGGTGTAATTTTTTTTTGCATATTTCTGCATATTTAAAGGTTATTGCATATTTTGGCAAAATTCAAAATTTACTGCATATTGAAGCGCTAATTTAAAAAAAAATTATAAAATAATACTTTGTCATGTAGAAAAATTAAAACTAAATTTCATAATCACTAAATAATAATTTATATATATATATATATATATATATATATATTTAGTTGAATGTTCGTTCTCAGTCTTTGAAATTATTATTGTAACCGATAAACGAAACAGCTTCACGGAAGAAAAACTTGAAATGCATATGATTATTCATTTTAATAATAAATAAAATTTTAAAAATA
>JAIPRM010001888.1:0-10861 GCA_025469315.1 Stegophylla sp. TES_Ste_2020
AAAATGACCTCTTTAAAGTACAATCTAGAGGCGAATCCGGTTTCAAAAAGTTATTGATCGAAACTTTTGGACAAGTATTTCTATACGAAAAAGTGTTAACAGAAAAAAAAAAATAAAAAAAAAAAAAATAAACATCATTGTAAAAACACTAGCTTCTTCACTTTGTTCAGAATCTAAAAAACCACTTGAAAATCTTTTATCACGCAGTACAATCATTTTTAAGGTAGGAATATTTTTAATAGATAAAAAAGAAGTGTGTACTTCGCTCGTCGGGGTGTTCTTCGCGCGTCGGGTGGGATTCTCTTGACGGGTGTATTGAATTTTAAAGAAACGATAAATCATTTCTTCAATAAAACGATTCTGAACGAAGAAAGTTCATAATATAAAAAATAAATGAGAAAAAAAAAATGTTAGAAAAATGTCCAAAATTTTTTTTTCACATTTCCAAAATTTTTATGGGTCAAAATCTTTCTTATATTAATATTATTTTCTATCTATGTTTAAATTTTCATGTAGTTCGGATCAAAAAATGATGGTTCCCGTGTCGTTTTTGTCAAATTTTAGGTAGTTTTTTCCGAAAAAAAAAAAAAAAATTCAAGAATTGAGAAATTCAAAAAATGACCTCTCTAAAGAACCATCTAGAGGCAAATCCGGTGTCAAAAAGTTACTGATCGAATCTTTTGGACAAGTATTCCATACGAAAAGTTGTACACAGAAAAAAAAATAAACATCATTGTAAAAACACTAGTTTTCACTTAGTCTTCACTTCGTTCAGAATCCAAAAAAAAATAAATAAATTTGACAAAATTATTTGCAGGTTCCTGAAAAATAAGACAAAAAAAAAAAAAAAAAAAAACAGTTTAAGTGTAATTTTAAAGTGCAATTTTGAGTATTTTTCATTGCAATAACGTAATTAATTTTCGAATCTTTTTTGTGCAATAACTTCCCCGAGCCCTACTCGTGATATTTTATCATACTCTGAACATCACACAAGCGACATACGAATCGATAGTGAAAAATGCTCGAAAAAATAACGTTGTTTGTTAGCTAATAGCTATAGCTCCGAGCGAGCCGGTTAATCCGAACTTTACCAGCGATCAAAAATAAAATAGCGTATTTATCGCGAGCGGTTTTATTTATTTATTTTTTTTTTTTTTATTATTTTCGCGACGATTACGCGGGGGCCCGGGGCAAGGTCTGTCCGGTTCCTCGGTGACCGGTCTTCCTCGGTGACCAGCAGCAACAACAGCGGATAAATAATACATACGACTCGCCCGCGGCACATGGCGCGGTTCGTTCGCGTTAATTTATTAAAAAAACCATCCCGGCAGCGTGTAATTTGCCACCCGTCCCCCCGGTGCGGATTTTAATGTCGAAACAACGCATACGTATAACGTTGTGTTGTTCTGTTTTCGAACCGCTGGTCATCGACGGAGTGGGAAAAAAAAATAAAAATAAGGAAAAATTATGAGGCGCCGCCACTGTGTACGAAACCCCGCCGCCATTGACCGCCAAGGCTGGTCGTTGACGTGCGAATCACCAGAAACCCACACGTCATGCGATAATAATTATTATAATAATAAAATTATATGTATATTATATTGTTATACATAATAACGATTAGGGCTCAGGTCTTATATAAAAAACACTTAAAATCACAAAAAGAGCTTAAAAATATCATTTCAAGCACTCAAATAATGATTATTATATTGATCTAAAATAGTGCAAAGTAAGGGAAAGTTTCTAGGTTTTTTATTTTCCCTGATTAAATGCTAAAAATTATTGTAATAGTACTGAATTTATATATTTTTCAAGGACTACAAAAATCATTAAAATTAGGTGATTTTATTAAAAAAAAAAAAAAAAAAATGTATCCGTTTCATTTTTTAGTTGATTTTAAAAAAATGTGTCACATTTTTTTAATGTGTTTAATATCATTATCAATGTTTAATTTAAAGTTCACTAAGATATTTTGCATGTACAATGTACTTAAAACACGTTTTAATAATTTTAGTGTTACAAAAGAAATAAATTAATTAAAGCCACACGCGATTGCATAAATTGCCTGCCGAAAAATATAAATTATAAATAGTAACTAAAATATATTTCTATCACTGAAAAATCCTTTCGACGTTAAAAATTATTTCTCTAAATGCGTATTTTATACACAAACAGGGTGGCGAAAAATCTGTTTATTTTAAAAAGAATTTTAAATGTTTTTAATGTTATTTTTGACTTGTATTTTAAAACAGTATTGAAAATGTCTTTTTTTTTTTGTTTACATGGTTAATAAACAATTTGTTGTTGATGCACTGCATCACCGTGGACAACATCATCTAAAAATAGGTACATGTATTTAAATCACAATTTGATGTAATTTTATTCTGATTAAAATAATCGTGATTTATGCATAAAACATTTAAAACAAAGCCACTTATTTATTTATTTTTTTTAACCACATGTTTAAAATACTTTGCAACCCTTTAACACAAATATAAATTTTCAAAGGTCTGTAGTGCAAAAAAAAAAAAAAACAACAACAAACGAAAACCAAAATCAAAATTAAGTCTATCTATCACATTTAAATGGAAACGAAAATATGAAATACTTCCATAGATATTCAATATTTTTCATCTATATGAATATCCGTTCGATAATTTTGTTTCATAAAAAGTTTTCGCTTTCAAATATAAACTCTTAGTTAATAGACTATTTAATATTTATACGATTATTGTATTAAAAGGCTTTTAATATAGTTTTTACAAAAAATTTTCCTGTAACAAATTTTGTCGATTCATCGTATTTTTAAAATCATATTTTCCATACTTTTTAATTGTATACACTATTGAAATAGTACACTCTTACCATTCTACTTAGTCTGAATTTATCACATTTCATAAAATAATAATAATAATGAAAAAAAGCTGTCATTTATTCCCGTCAGTTTTATATATTGTTGAATCCAACGAATATTCCATGAATATTTTAACTCTTAAATATGCAATTTTAAAAATTATTGAACGTCCGAAGTGTTAAAAGTTTGAAAATTCACATTTTTCACTCAGAGTATAGTATTAACAGTGAAAACGTAAAATCCATAAAACGTATTCATTTTTTTTTCTTCGTGAAATCGTATAATTTAAGTTAAAAGTCATGTACTAGTTGATTTTATTTAACCGTGCTTTTTCATAAAACTGTCATTGTGATATATATATATGATCAATTAATCACCGCTTTATGTCATCCACCACTATAGGTGACAATAATTAAAACCACCGATCTAATGCTGTACAAAAAAAAAAAAAAAAAATAACGCTCTTTCCTTGGACTTTTCTACTGTATTGACCTAGTTGATTTTAGATTCTGAACGAAATGAAGAAGCTAGTGTTTTTACAGTGATGTTATTATTTATTTATTTTTTTCTGTGTACAATTTTTCGTATGGAAATACTTGTCCAAAAGTTTCGATCAATAACTTTTTGAAACCAGATTTGCCTCTAGATTGTACTTTACAGAGGTCATTTTTTGAATTTCTCAATTCTTCAATTTTTTTTTTGGAAAAAACTACCAATAATTTGACAAAAACGACTCGGAAACCATAAATTTTTCATCCGAATTTTATGAAAATTTAAACATAGATAGAAAATCATATAAGAAAGATTTTGGCTGTGAAAAAATTTTTTGGACATTTTTCTAACATTTTTTTTTCTCATTTATTTTTTATATTATTAACTTCTCTCGTTCAGAATCGTTTTATTGAAGAAATAATTGATCGTTTCTTTAAAATTCAATACAGGTGTCAAGATAATTCCACCCGTCGTGCGAAGTATGTTCGTTTTTTTATTATTAATATTATTATTATAAACTTTATAAAATATTTATTTTTTCCATATAGCCTAACAAATTATAAATTGGCTGGGGCGGAAATGGTGTTTTATTATTGGAATCGATAATTTATTTAAAAAAAAAAAAAAAACAATACACGAGCCAGACATTTCGGCGCGTCATCATTACAAAGCTCGAAATAACTTAATTATGTAAAAATAACACTGAAAAATATCCAAAATTGCATTGTAAGTACGTATAAAGAAAATAAGCAAAATCGCAAACTAATGATTTCTAGATTTCAATTCGTACTTGTATGAAATAATAAGTTTTTAAACTTACTGAGTGACTGTATCCAAGAGAAATAGGAAAAAAGTCGCAAATGCAATAAAAGCATCCGAGCCCGGGTTATTATTGTGTTCAGTATACGTATTATTATCTATATTGTAAACGTGCTCGGCGGCGGCGGCGGCGGCGGCGACACGCGTGTGCTGCACACCAGAACATTTTTTATTTATTTTTTCTATGATTTATGATGTATAGGAAATTGTGTTGTTTATCGAATCAGCGTTTCGAATCTGCGTAAAACCTATAGAAAAAAAAAAAAAAAAAAAAAAGAAACGGACGTGTGCGGTGTGTGTGTACGCGGTGACGTTCAATTTTCTACCTAAGAATAACGTCGTTATACACTTATTTCGTTTAGGTCGAACGGATATCACCGGGATCAGGAGGAACCCCAGCACTACTACGGGAAGAGGCAATCGTACATCACTTTAGACGTCTTCGTGTAGTAGTATTATATGTTGTACACGTATACGCGAAGTTTACGATTTCAATCTTCAAGTCGCCGCGAACGGTGTTGTCGCGCCGCGACGCAACGGTAATTCTTATATACATACCTACATATATATATATATATAGCACACATATATATGTGTATACATTCGAAGGATGAAAATTCCTTACACTTCCTTTTGTCAAACGTTCGCTTTCCTCCCGTGAAGCGGGTTTTTTTTTTTTTTTTTTTATCTATCATAAAACACATCCAATAATCGTTACATTTGGATAATATGTTTCAAACATTTCCGTCGCGATGGATTTTTATTTTATATTTTATTTCGTCCTCACACATATGCGAATTGCACGCATTTTTTGGTACTACGTAATTATTTTGAAATCGAACTCTCAAAATTAAATAGCTAATAGTTTTATTATATAACTCGCTTATTGTTCTTAAATAGCGACATTGTCCAAAATATAGATTTGAAAATTAAAAATACGGGACAAACAAAAAATGAATTTTATCCTCCCCCCTGTAACAGTCGATTCTATTTTAAATGAAAATGTTTTCAGTTGATTTCTATATTTAAGTTTCATAATTTTTGAATAATATTTCAACAGAATATGTTAATAAGAACGTACACTAAATAAAGTATAAATATAATATACCATTTTACATTTGTTCGATTTCTGTTTCCCCGGGGCCGATTTTTATTCCCAGTTGGCTCCTGGGTCTTATTAGTCGATCTTTTGGAAACTATTGTACAATGTAGAGCAAACAATATATTTTAATAACTTAAAAATAAGTATTTTGTGTGTGTGTGTGTGTGTGTTTTATAAATAAAAATTTAATTACAATTTGGGCCGAAATTTCTGTTTCCTCGGGGCCGATTTTTATTCTCAGTCCGCCCCTGGCTGTGCCCTAACGATAATGACGTGATGTGTAAGGATAATTTACATTTTACAAATTGGCCTCCTCCTCGACGGAGCTCCATGTCGGTCGAATGGCGGAGGCGGCGTTTGCCCTATCTCGGAATCGGAATACCATAACTCGTATTATAATAACAACAGGTTTTTGGCACGTGGAACGAAAATGATGAAATCCACACGACAGACGTTTCATTACACATACATTATATTATTATATTACGTGAACGCGTTGCTCCCCACATAATATTATACAGTATACAACCGATGCGCACATACGTAGACGAGAATTACCGCGTGCAATTGATATGCATCAATTGTGAGAAACGGTTGAATTGAAATCGAAAATAGACATCATCACGTGTAAATCTACATAACTGTATCCAAGTGTGCGTGTATTCAATGCACAAGGTGTGCTTGTGTGCGATATCATATTATTATTATTATTATACAAAATCCTATATATATATATATTCGTTTGTTTTATAAAATATCGTACGCAGTAGTCGGACGAGCACATTATTATTGTAATATAGATAGTGTTCCTACGCACCAGATTTCGTATTTGAATATTATACAGAGAGGCATTGTACTTTGTTGGCCTACAGATGTGTGTACGTTTTCATGTCAATAATAATAATAAAAATATTATTATTATTATTATTATTATTAGTCGTGGTGGTGATTCGTTCTCACGCCCCCTTCTCTACACGTCGTCGTTGTCGTCGTTCACCACGCACAAACTCACACACAAACGACGCGCATTGACAACCGCGAGACAGCACAGCAGAGCTGCTGGTACAATGAGCCCTTTGATTTATTACCGTAATAACATTATAATATTAATAATATATAGTCGTCGTTATAGTGGTAGTAGCTACAATAATAATAATAATAATAATAATAATGCGTTCAGTATTATTATTTCAGTGTAGTTTACTACCCTATTTTCATTCGCTCACATGCTCACTTGCATCCCCCCCACACGTCGTTTTATGATGATTGACAATGAGTTTTTTTTTTTTCCACGTTCACACGTCGGGGTTGATTTTGTTTTTTTCAATATTGTGGTCGCCGCTACCTACTGTTACAATAAATAAATAAATAAATAAAAAATAATAAACATCACTCTGTTAAAACACTAGTTTTCTTTTGCTTTACGCAAAATCTTAAAATTGATGTACAAACATTTAATTACTTTTCTTTGCTTCTACTGTGAACCAGTCTTTTAGGTCTCTTCTCTAAATGTAATTTATTTTTAAAAACAATGTCGGTTATTGATACTAATTCTAATAGACTGATTTAAATTGATTATAATTAAAAAGCAGGACATACTACAGGGCATTTTTTTTTTTTTTATAAATATTTACTGGGTGTCTACTTTTTATATCCTTACACCTTTCGTCGTATTTAAATAAATATCCTTTGTGTTGATATAAAACTTGCCTATTAGATTCGGAGTGGAGTGAAGTAGCTGGTTTTTTTTTACTATGATGTTTATTTTCTATTTTTTTTTTTTTTTTTTCAATAAACACTTTTTCCTAACTTGTCCAAAAGTTTCAACCAGCAACTTTTTTTGAATCAAAATTGGCCTCTTTATCAGGGGTGGCTAACTTTCAGAATGAGCATCAATTGTGGCTTATCGGATACGTTTGAATGATAAACTAGCGTCGTGTAATTGTTGTGGTGTTCTGCGTTCAAACGAGAAATTCAGCACCTCACAAACTGTTGTGTTTCATAAATGTAGACAGTAATTGTAAGCAAATTTGGTTAATTTATTTTATTTAGATTTTACTTACATTGTACAGTGTAGATACGCATAGCATAAGTCTGATGAGAATATTTTGTTTGACTTTGTGGAAAAACTCTGGTGCTATATAATTTTAAAACGTCCGATTGTTTTATATAGCATCCCATAAGAACAATGTGTAATTTTTGGAAAAATTTGATATTGTTTTGAATTCTCAGTGTGAACAAAAAAAAAAAATGTGAAGAAAATAGGAAAACTGATAACAGTAATGATAACTACCAATAATACGGTGTTAAAAAGAGAACGTAAAGGTTAACTCGCTATAGTTTTTATATAGTAATTATTTCGAAAGCTATATAGAGATCCCTCACAATATTAATAATTCTATCAAGCCAATATTGTCAAAAGCCATAAACGGCAGATGAACTAGTTTAGTTCATATTTTTAATCCTTGCGTTCATTTTGACGTAATTAATTTTGTGTTAATAGCGAATAATAATTATTCTCGTTAATGTTTTTTTTTTTAAATATTAGTGTGTCAAATAATATTAGTTGGCTGCAAAATAGCCGTTTACTAACTAATATTATTGCACACAATTTCATATTCGAGCAGAAAACGACAAAGTGGTTATTTATTTTTAATGCATAATATAATATAAATAAAATACAGGAATAACGGTTTTTTTTAAATTGTATTTTGTTTATCACTGTTATACAGTATTATTTTTATGTATGTATCGAAACTTAAAAATTTAATGTATATCTCTCATTATCTATAAGACAGATTTAATGAGAAGATTGGAGAATCTTTCCATGGTTTTCTTCGTTAATGTTTTTAAATCTATAAATCTGGAGTTATTCCTGAAAGTTGAGGATTCATAAGTCCAAAGTTGCATAAAGTTGATTTCAAAACTTATTTTTGGTCTTTTCATACGCACGAAAACCAATTTCATACAAGTAGAAAATTGTAATTGCCTATAAAATAGTGACCTAACCTTTATGGACAATTTTTCGTGATCGCTTTCCATGGCAATTATTCAGAACTCCTCAACCTTAAGTGACTTGCACTTGATTTCCAATTCAGAAAAAAACTTTCGTATTCAATGTATGATAGTACTTTTGGTTTTCTCTGAATTGAAAATGGGTTTTGTACCCGTAAAATATCAGAATCTTCATTTATTCTTGGAAAGTAGGAAAGTAATCCTGGCTTTTATAAGAAATATTTGCTCAAAATTTTTAAATGGCTATTTTTCAGCCCTGAAATTACATCTAATTGGTACTTTTAGTTGGTCATTTTTAAGTTTTTTCAATACTTTTTTTACAAAAAATGAGGAAAATTTGTCGAAAAATTGAATATAATCAGGTCTATAAAAAAATAATTTTTTTTACGAAAACGATGCGCAAACGTTCTACACCTCCAAGAACTACCCTTAATACGAAAAAAATTATTAAAAGTCACGAGACGAACGAAAATAAAACGTTGAATTTTAAAAATTCTCTGAAAAATTACCTCTATAAAATGGCTTATAAGTTTAAATTTTCTTGAAAGATGAAAAAATAAAAAATACTTTTTTACATATTATCTTACCTAAACATTAAATTCAATTAAAATAGTGAATTATGTGCAGCGTGCTTATTCCTTGTCTCTGTGAAACTAATTAGAAAAAACAGCTTTTAATTATCATCATTATCCCTGGGGAGATACGGGTTTAAAATTTGAGCGGCCTACTAAGATTTTCTTGGAAGCTCAATTAACTTAGGGTCACCCTACACCGGTGGCTCTCGACAGTGGTAGTGTTGGGGAAATTCCCTTCGGCGGGGAAATTAATATACTGCACGGAAGCGGAAAATATAGTGATGATGAATTTACGAGAATTTCCTTTGTTAAAATATTACAGGTAAATATTAAATTTACTTGAACTATTTAAAATTATTATTTGCATTTTATACTACTAGTGATGTTTTCATATAATATTTTTAATAATTTGTTCTTATATTATTATTAACTAGTACCTAAGTTGATGTGTATTCAATTTTTCAAATAATTAAAATAAAAAAAAGTCAAAAGATTATTTTGTATAATGTATTTGTATGGCTTACAAAAAAAAAAAAAAAAAAGGATGGTTTAAACTCTAATTTAAGAGAGGAATAAGATTTTTTTCAAAAAACAACTAGGTAGGAGTAAAATAAAAAAAAAAAATTGGAATCTATTGCCCTAGACCAACGTTTTTTTAATATTATTTGTAATCGACAAGTATTCAGCATTCTGTAATAAATTTAATCGCCTATATTAAATAATAAAATTATTGCTTATAAACAAATATTATCATTAATGTCTCATTAATGTCACTATAATATTATTGTGAATCTACTTATTTTATTTATTTATTTATTTATTTTTTTTTGGTGAAGGAAATGGGTCGTTTAATCAACAAAAAATAAACGTATGGGTTGTCGGTGTAAAAAGGTTGGGGGAAACACTACCCTAGATTAGTCTTTCCACCCAGTCCTCTGTTTATGTCGTCGTTACTCGCTGCTGACGTTTTTGCAGTGAATTATAATTATAATTATAGTTATATTATAATCAACTATAATTATACCCAATAACTGTATAATATAGGGTGACCATACGTCCTGTTTTATACAGGATTGTCCTTTATTTCGACTCTAGTGTCCTGTTGTCGTGACAAACTTCTCTCAGGACGCTTTTTGTCCCGTAGTTTCAAGTCTGTCCCATATTGACTTACTGTTGATTTAAAATTTTTGAATAAAATAAATGTAAGAATCTACAAAATCTTTTAGATACCATTAGAACAATAATAATTATAATCGTAAAATGAATTAACAAGTTAGAAAGTAAAGTATACAATATGCATGAATCAAAAGGATTTGAAGAAAATTTAAAAAGTATCAATTCAGATTCATTAATGTTATTTTATGTTTTTCAAAATAATAGTGTTTTTATGTGTTTAAATTTATAAATCTATAACGGGTAGTTTAAAATAGTTTATACTTTTGTCACGTTTCAAAAACATAATATATATATATATATATATATATGTGTAATAAATACTTATTTATTTAAAAATATTTTCGTCCTGTATTTTTTATTTTCTTAAATATTGTCACCTTAGTATAATAAAATAAAAACAAAAGCCACACATGTACTTATGGGTTTTTATTATTTATACGTATAGAACAAAAGAAAGGAAGGATATATATATATATATATATATAAAGTGTACAAAAGAATTCGATCAGCGCGCGTCGGTGCCGGCGGCGGCGGCGGCGTACAAACAATTTTCAGATTCTAATCTCAGACGTGGTGCACGGGAATTGTGGTGCCGGCGGCTTTGAAACCGTCCGCGCCCGCGGTGTAGTGGACAGCCTGCACCGAACCGGTGTCGTCCACGTACGAGTAACTGCCTTTCGTCAAGCCGTCCGCGTAACGGGTCTCCGTTTTCGCGGAGGCGCCGTCCGTGTAACCGTAAGTGTATTGACCGTGTTCGTCTTGCGCGTGGAACTGTGACTTGACCGGGGCCGGTGCGGCGGCGTAGACGACCGGGGCCGGGGCCGGGGC
>JAIPRM010001888.1:10961-34007 GCA_025469315.1 Stegophylla sp. TES_Ste_2020
TCTCCGTTTTCGCGGAGGCGCCGTCCGTGTAACCGTAAGTGTATTGACCGTGTTCGTCTTGCGCGTGGAACTGTGACTTGACCGGGGCCGGTGCGGCGGCGTAGACGACCGGGGCCGGGGCCGGGGCGGCGACGGCATAGTGGCTGACTACCGGGGCCGGGGCGGCGACGGCATAGTGGCTGACGACCGGGGCCGGAGCGGCGTAGACTACAGCGGCCGCCGGTTCGGGCGCGTGGTGACGGACGACGCTGGTGTAAGAGGTGGCCACCGGTTTCGGGGAGGCGGCGACCGAGTAGTAGGTCGGGGCGGCGGCGTAGTGTACGACGGGCGCGGGCGGCGGCGGGGCGGTGAATTCGGTGTGCTTGACGGTGACCACGTGCTTGGGCGCGGCTGCGTAACCGGAGACCAGTGGGTACGGGTAGAGTCCGGCGCTACGCTTTCTGCGGCCCAAAAGCACGGCGTGTTCCTCCGGGTAGTGGAGGTTGGAGGTGCCCGCGGGCGTCAGCGGCTGGGCGAGCTTGAGCACCGGGTGTGCGGGGGCGTACGAGACGGCGGCGGCGGCGTACGGGGCAGGGACGGCGGCGGCGGAGTACGCGACCGGGGCGTAGTGACGGGCGTCCACGACGGTGGGCAACGGAGCGGGGGCCGCTTCGACCAGGGCCACCGACGGGTAAGCGTGAACCGGCGCCGCCGGGGCGGCGACCACGTCGTGGTGGACGACCGGCACCACGGCGGCCGGTGCGGAGACGGTGTGCGCGGGCAAGTTGGTGCCGGTCACGCGGAAACCGTTGACCGGGTCGGACACGTAGCTCTGCGATTGGACGATGCCGTTGGCGTCCACGTACGAGTAACCGCCGCGCGTCACGCCGTCCGCGGTGCGCTGCTCGTGTTTGGCCGACGGCCCGCCGGAGTAACCGTACGCGTACTGGCCGGATTCGTCTTGCGAATGGTATTGCGTGGTCACGGGCCCGTGGTGCACTGCCGGGTACACGGCACCTCCCCTCACGGCCATCACGGCGGCTGCTGCGAATAACTGCAAATCACAACAAACGCCCATTATTATTATTATTATTGTTGTTATTATTATTATTATTATTATTATTTTTTTGATGCAGAATATTTTTTTATCATGTACAATTAAATTACAAAAAAAAAAAAAAACAAACAAACAAACAAAAATCAAATTACAAAAATTTATATATATTATTATTATTATTATTATTATTAGGGTTAGGGACTTATAATAGGAGTTAGCGTGTTTTTCGAAAATCATTCAAAACACAGCCAAGTAATAATATAGAAATGCGTTTCATAACACTAGGGGTTTGATGCAGTTCTATTTAATTTGCATATTCTATTTGCATTTTTTTTTTTTTTTTTCGATATAAGTGCATATTTCGGTCATATTTTTGATTTTAATTGCATATTTCAATGTTTGATTTGAGTTTTCTTGGTATAGGAAAAATTTTCCCTGAATAAAATATGAACAGATTGAATATTATATGATATTTTTATTTATTTAAAATATGTATGCTTAAAAAGAATAAAGATTGAAAAAAAAAAGACATTTCATAAATAATAGAAGAATTAATAATGTGTATTAAAATATATTATTATACCTACAACACGATTTTTAAATATTTTGAGTTTTACAGTAAAATTAATGTTTTATAAGAGATTATTTTAGCATTTTTGCATATTTTTAGAGCATATTTCGTAAATTTTATAGCATATTTTGGTACATTTTTAGACCATAAATGCATACATATTTTAAGTTTTTTCAGAGCTATAAGTCCCTAGCCCTAATTATTATTGTAATTATATTTCGACTTTAATATATTCTAGGAACATAAGTGCTAGGAACGTTGTTGTTAAGCACCCCTACGAATTCATAAAAACTGGGAGGGGCGAGAGGGGGCAACAAACTTAAAATTATACTGGACAATGCCCCCCCCCCTCTTGATATTTTGAAAAAAAATTATTAAAAAGACGATTTGAATTTTTAAGAAAAGTATGAAATTTTAAAACAGTGGTTTTAATCACTATACGAAATGTTTAAAGGGTACGGGTATAATTGGGCTACATATTTATTCTAGTGTTGGCCAACGATGTGTTTCTAAGTATACAATATTATGTTCGTACTACTTGAAGAGTACATAATAAAGATACATTTTGTTGTCGACTGACTTGCTGGTCGTGGTGATATCGGTGGAAGCTTTATATCTTCAAGATATATAGCACAAAATTTAAAACATTTATGTAGTTATATCAAATATTTTATAAATCATCACATTGATTGCCATTGGTTAATGACCATCATTAGGTGTCTAATAATTCGTATGTTAGTAAACGTATTATGTACTTTTTGAATAACGTACACGATGAATATTTTAAAAACGTATTGTTGCTACGTTATACTGATTAATATGTTCTCCAACAGAAATAAGAAATTTCATAAAAATAGCTGCTAAGTATAGTGGCCCAGTTACTGCAGTGTATAACTTTTTAAAAAAAAAAAAGGTAAATTGTGTTCCAAATTCTCGGAGGACGCCCTTTGCTGCGTCCGATTTTGAAAACACTAGACGCTCGTTGTTCAGTGACGCGTTTAAGGGATTTATTTACGGAGAGAATACATAGATGGGTGAAAATATGGAATAATCGTTTAGATTTGTTTTCATTTTATTTTATAATACACAAAATGACGCGGCCTCACATCTTCACTCCGTACACTATACCTGTACCGTTCACACAAGCTTAATAAAACTTAAATAATTTTTATAATATGTGCAGAGTCCGGTCGAGTTTACAATTTTTTTTTTTTTTTTTTTTACTCTTTACAAACCAACCTGCAGCGGCCATGGGTCAAGCGATCTCGCGCCACACACTCTATCTACACACACACACACACACACACACACTCGCACACTCACAAAGCCGCCGCTAATAACAGACTGCGTTTAAATACGTGTTTTTGTGTTAATGTGCGCACGCGCGCGCGTATACTGTTATTATACGCGTTAACCCATCGCACGGGGGCGCGAAACCCCTTGAACTTTGATGATAAACTACACACATACACACACACACACACACACACACAAGCGGTCTTCACGCTATGATAATGTCCCCGTCGTGCCGCCGTCATCGTCATCGTCGTCGCGTTTTAAATTATAAGCAAACATTATTCATAGACGCCGCCGAGTAATTTCAAAGAATAATGGCCGTACTTAGCCGGGGCCGGGGCGTTTTTTAAGCCGATTTTCGACTGCGAGATTAATTCCCCCCCCCCCTAGCGTTGACGTCGTCGTACGCTCGTGTCCTCCTCTCCTGCTCTCCGTCTTTAATCATCGAAAAACCTCGTGAAACACAACGATCCTCTCGCATCGCACCCCCGCCCTTTTTTGGTACCCGCTCTCTCACGTGACCGCACACGGTAGATTAATTATTATTATTATGCGAATGTAATTGGTTTTTTTTTTTTTTTAGTATAATATCGGTATAATTTTGGAAAAAAAAAAAAAAAAACTCACCAAAACGCCGAAGGAGTTCATTTTTGCTACTCGGTGCTGCGATCGACTTCAAAGTCTTCTAGTGCAGGAAACTACTAAGACTGTTTTCAGTACAAACACACGCACGTGGAATGATTTGGAGTTGTTTCACCGGCTGTCGATCGACAATGTTTGGTGATCCGGTCAGCGACCACAAACGTATTTATACACGAGCGATTTGTGAGGTGATGAAAAAAAAAAAATCGTTATGACCTTAGCCTCGGACCGCGGACGGCGGTGGCGGAACGGGCGTGAACCGCCTGGCCACGCGGAAGTCCCGGGAACGACGCGGCGGCGTTAAGGACAAGACACGCGGCCCTGCCCTTTTGCCGCTCACCAAAAAACCACTACTAGAATCCGTGTCTCTTGCGAAAAAATGAACTTTCACCCCTTTTTTTTTTTACGGCCAAGACCAATTGGTATCCGAGAATTGTACATTCGACAATCCAACATTCGCGTGGCAGTATCGCCGAAAGGCTCGAGTAGTGGCCATATGTCTGTCGGATGTACCTAAGTGGATTTATTATTATTTTTTTTTTTTAATTTACGTTTTTCAATATAAATACTTAGTAGTCTACTGCTTTTTTCCTGTTTTTTTTTTTTTTTTTTGCTCATATCGAACACATAATATTTATTATATTATTAGATAAAAATAAGGGATGATTTTAAACGTCATGTTCGTTTTTTTTTTTTTTTTTTTTTTTGTATTTTTAGATAGGTACATAATATGATTTATTTGAATAAATAATTCGTAAACACTTGTTTTTAAACTGCTGCATATTGTGAAAAAGACACAAAAAAAAAACGAAACGATATTATTTGTATTCTTATAGGTCTTTCGGATCTCACGTGAGTTTATGATAAGTTAATACTTTAAGTACACGCAGAAGACAGTAAGAGTTACGAATAATTTTTATGATTTTCTTATTGGCGGTCCGTTAATTTCCGTAATAATTTATACGATTTGTTGTGTCAAACGTGTTCATTTATTTTCTGAACCGAATTAATAAATAATATTTGTCTTGATTTTTGTTTCTCATAAACACCGGTGTATAATAAACAACTCAATGGAAAAATATTCTACCTACCTATATATTCGTAACGAATTAACTCGACGTGTGTTAATCAATCGCGACTCACAGTATTCTGTTTTCAGTCAAATCAAACGATATCGAGTAACCCGTCGGATGTGTTTCGTTTCGCTGTTCACGATTTCAAAGACCGGTTGTGTAAATATTATTTCGAGCAGCAATCGCCGCCGCGGTTGTCTAGTCGAGGCCGATAGCCCGTGTTAAAAAAATCTCGTGTGTCACTGCCGCGCGTGACGGTCTCGTTCGCGGCGTCTGCTCTCGTTATTTTTATCGTTATTTTAGCGTTTATTGTAAATTACACTCCGCACCAGTACCGCCGTAGAAACCGCGGTGCGAGCGGTCCATTGCACCGGGCCCCCCCCCCACTCGTCAAATTCTTGTACGGGGCCCATACTTATTACTTAAAATCGTCCCAGATTTTTTTGGAAGTCGCATAAGGATAATGCATTTTAGGAGAGAGGTGTTATACATCGGACAAATACCTAAACGCGTTTAGATATTCGTCTCCTTCCCCAAAATGTTTATCCTAATAATTGTCCTAATGACCTATTAGTATTTCAGTGTTAACGAAAATTTTGAAAAAAAAAAAAATAAAAAATGCTGATAAATAATACAACCTGGAAATAATGCAAAAAAAAAAAAAAAAAAAAAATTGGAATTGGATTTAATTAGATGTAATTCAGATTTGTATCTGATCTAGCAACTGTTTATTTGATTCTGGGAAAACATGAAAATGCAGAAATTTTCGAGTCCAACTGATATATGTTTTGCTTTTTTATACGTTTGAAGTAAATAATACTGTAAAATAAAGGGCCCACAGACTTAATTTGCACTAGGGCCCGTCTATTTCAAGCTACGGCACTGCTCCGCACGCGAGTAAAAACTATGCGTCTCGAAATCGCTATCAGATCAAGCAACAAATGTGGTGCGACGCGTTGTTGAACTCATAAATTTCATCGTGCGAATTCCCCCCATTATTGTTCCATCGGTTTCCACGCGAAATTACTGCTATCCTTTTTAACGCTCGTTTACAACGCGAGAGATTTTTTTTTTGATAACAATTAACGCTCGTTAATTCGTTTTTTGGAACTTTGGCCGTAGTGTTAGTGTTGCAGCTTTATCGGCTATACTGTTTTCCTTATTATCTCCTAAAATAAACTCGTGGCTGCGCCTTAATGTACCTTTTTTTTTTTTTTTTTATTGTAAATATTGAGTCCCGGATATTTTTTGGAGTTACGAAAATTGCGGGCTGAAATGAATTTTTCGGATAGGTATATATCATGTAAATTGCATCCGGTGAATTTTCTAGACGTACTTAAATGTGAATTGCGTCCAACGAGAGTTTAAATTAATGGCGTTCGTATAGACTGCGTGTCCAACAAAAGTCCAAAAAATTCTATTTGAATCACGTTTAAAAGTTCAGAGTCGTCGCTTTGCACTATATTATGACTAGGGCTAGGACTATTAAAGGCTTTAAAAAAAACTTAAAATATACATACATTTATGCTCTAAAAGTATGCGAAATAAGATTTAAAAATATGCAAAAATAATTTCTTACAAAACATTAATTTTAATGTAAAAACTCAAAATATTTAAAAATTTTATTGTATAATATAATATTTTAATATGTATTATTAATTATTCTTCTATTATTTATGAAATTTCTTTTTTTAGATTCTGAATGAAGTGAAGAAGCTAGTGTTTTTACAATGATGTTTATTTATTTATTTATTTTTTCTGTGTACAACTTTTCGTATAGATATACTTGTTCAAAAGTTTCGATCAATAATTTTTTGAAATCAGATTTGCCTCTAGATTGTACTTTAAAGAGGTCATTTTTTGAATTTCTCAATTCTTCAATTTTTTTTTTTTTGGAAAAACTACCCAAAATTTGACAAAAACGACTCGGAAACCATCATTTTTTGATCAGAATTTTATGAAAATTTAAACATAGATAGAAAATCCTAAAAAAAAGATTTTGGCGCAAGAAAATTTTAAAAATGTGAAAAAAATTTTTGGATATTTTTCGAACATTTTTTTTCTTTTTTTCTTATATTATTAATTTCCTTCGTTCAGAACCGTTTTACTGAAGAAATGATTTATCGTTTCTTTAAAATTTAATACGCCCGTCAAGAGAATACCACCCGTCATGCGAAGTATGTTCGGCTTTTTTTTTTTTAGATTTATATTATATTTTAAATTCAGACAATGATTTTGTATATATTTTACCGACGTATAACAATTAAAGGAAATGAAAAAAGCTGTACATATGTTGTACCTTGGGTGTTCTTCGCTCCTCATGCGTGGGATACTCTTGCAGGTGGGTGTATTACGTTTTAAAGAAATGATAAAATATCTTTTCTTAATAAAACGAAGAAAAAGATAACCCTCAGATTTGTAAAACCAATAAATTTTTCGCTTCGCTCTCAACTTAAAACGATGTTGACCTTTAAAATAAAATGTATTAAGCATAAAACGTAAAGATGCATAAGTGTGCTGTAAATTTGTCATATTATATTCGTACATATGATGTATAAATTTATTAAATATGCGTTTTTCTTAATAAATCGCAAAATATGATAAAATATGCACAACAATTTTTCGTATTCGAGTCCATTATGTCTCGAAACAAATATAATACAATATTATCTCACTTAGATTATTCTGTAGCCATTAATAAAAAATATGCAAACGCAACAAGTACCGAACCATAATTATTACTGTCTCATTGTAAAACATGCGTTTCAACTGGGCATTAATTTTTTTTTTTTTTTTTAACTATAAGTAAGTTGTCCACCTCCGTATAATAAAATATAAATATGCGTATGTTTAATCCATGTAGTCGTCATCGTGTGTAAAAGCGGGGAACAAAAAAAAAAAAAAAAAAAATGTTTAAGTTATGGTGCCCGACGTCCACTCCACGTGAACCTACGTCTGAAAACAAAAAATTACTTACGTATGACATTCCACGATCTCCGTCCACTGTTAAAATCTAAGTCTAAGAACCAAATTATTAATGTAGGTTAGGTAATTGTACACATAATGATATCGATCAGTAACTTTTAAAAACCGGATTCGTCTCTAGTTGGTATAATATGCGAGAGGTTATTTATTGAATTTCTCAATTCTTCAATTTTTTATGGAAATTTAAACATAGATAGACAATAATTGGAGAAACATTTAGGCGCGAGAAAATTTTGAAAATGTGAAAAAAACATTTTGGATATTTTTCCACTATTTTTCATATTTAATTTTTTTTTTTCCTTTATTTATTTAGTAAAAAAATTTAAAGTATAGACAAGAAAGCCGGACATACTTTGCTCTTCGGGTCTGATACTCTTGGTGAGTGTGTCGAGAATAATGACTATTATTGTTCTTTATATTATTAACTTCCTTCGTTCAGAATCGTGAAGAATATCCGTGGTGCGAAGTGAGTCTATACATTTTTTTTAGATAAAATAATATTTCGACAACTATCACATCTAACAAGAGATTAGAAAATAAAAACAAGGGAATTATTATAATATCAACTTTAATAGTTTTCTATCGATTACTTAATAATAACGAGGAAATATGATATAATTGAAATAATTAACACTTACGTGCGAAATGTTGAAATCTATCGATGAAAATTCAAGGTCAGTTCACCCAGAGTTTAGCGCTGGACTCTGGGCGTTGGCTACCTACATCTGTTAATAAGATCACTTCACATTTTCTCGTTTTCTTCATTTTGTCTTCTTAATATATTTATATTTTTGAAAGAATGTCATATCATTTTTGTGAATTGTTGCTTGCCAGGACTTGTGACAATTGAAAAAAAAATATTAAACTCCAAACCTTGTGATATTAGACTATATTTTACAAACTGACATGGAATATGTTCTTCTCTTTTTATTTTTGACGATCGGTGATAAAGCTCTCTAAAATCAATCCAAAAATGTTTTGCGTAGCTTAATTTTGTTATATTATACTATTTGCTAGTTAGATGGAGACAATAAAAATGCAAGTACGACGTCCTCTAAAAAATCGGCGATCCTGCAGTATTTTGGTGACTTGAGGGCTTCGAATAAGCGAACAAGCTGTCTGAAAACCTGTAAATGCTTGTCTAGGTTGGGTGGCCATTCTTTCAGAGCTCATGTCCCGGTGTCTCGAAAAAGTTTTTGGGGACATCATCATTTTGTACCGGTTTTGAAATTACACACAGTAATGTCCAGGAATTTGATTTTACACTTTATACGTTTTTGGTAATACGTTATATAAAACCGTTAGTTTTTGAAGAATATTCTCATCATACAAAAGTAATAATATGGTAGTAATAGATGGAAAAAATTAAAAATATTAGTTACCAATGTTTTCATCTAAGTCTATTTTGTACTTTAAACTAGTTTTTATTGAAAATAAAGTATATTTTCTAATTTAAATTATCAAGTATTTTACATTTTATGGTGATATAAATTGGTGACAAATAATACGATTTTGCATGGTTGGGTTAATAAATAAAAATTTGTAAATAATTTAAATTTATCGTCCCGGATTTCTAATTTTTTTATCTGGCCACATTAGTCTAGGTCGAACCGGATAATGACGACGACCGGAAAAATAGCGAACGAACGGGTCGCCGCCCTCAGAGTGTATATATTTTTAAGACTTGGCGCGCGCGAGTTGCGAACACTGCGCCTGCGCGAATATTATATATTATATTGTAATAATCACCTAGTGATAATAGCAACAACAATATCCGGTGCAAAGTGCATTGTTGTGTAGTCGCGCGCGACCGAACCGACACGCGGACACCTGTGCGTGCGATCGCCGCTGTCGAGCCTATATTGTTGTAAAACATAATATTTTTTTTTTTTGTTTTACTTTCATGTCTGGCTGGTGTAACTTATAGTGAACGAACGAGTGGGTTCGTAACGACGTGATGATCGTAACGACCACCAGGTTAGGTGGAAATGAATATTTATTTTCGAATTATCGTACGGCCGTCGAGCGCGGGAACGGCCGGTGTGCGAGGTCGCGCATCCATAGACATAATATTATTAATGTCTAGGGCTGGGATTTTAATGCCCTTAAAAATCGCCGAAAATGCTCTGAAAAGAATGCAAAAATGACTTAAAAAACTAAAAATAAGCACTAAAAAAATTCACTAAAAAATGTATTCATAATAGTTTAAAATTCAAAAAATTATATGACTGGTGGAGGTATCGCATATTATAAGTTGATAATAAAATTTTGAATTTGAATTTTAGGGCCAAAAATGACCTAAAAACCTATAAAATGCCCTAAAAAATGAGAAAAATTGACTTAAAAATCAAATATTATCGAAAAATGCGAAATAAAATTTTTTATTCTAATTGAAAAACACCTAAAACGTATTTATAACGGAAACGAGCATCGCACAGAAAGCTTTGGAAAACAATGTGCAAAGTGCATCGAAATCCCAGCCCTATTGATGTCTATACGCGCGATAACATCGATTTTGTACTCAATTTGTTTCCCTTATAATCTTCTCTCCAACAAGGTAGAAGAGAGCAATTTTTCTGAAAAATTACAAAACCAAAATGTTTATTGAGCCCCTCATTTGTGTAAACATCTTTTTTTTGTTTTTAGGTGCGATTTTTATTTATATTGTCATTATTGAGCTAGGTACAATTATTATAACTCAAAAAAAGTAATGATTTTTTAAATTATAATCGCCTACATTGAGAAAAATTTTGATTTTGATGCGTATCCTAAAGAGCCGCGCAGATTGAATATTAATAAAGAGCCACTCTCGGCTCTTTTAAGGAGGAACATGGGGCTTAGCCCGTTAAATCTACTTAAAGTTCCCTTCCAGATATATTATAAATTACTCGGGGTAAACACCATTGGAAAGACCTAAATCAAATAAATTATTTATTTTTTTCCCGATGTGATAGAAACAAACATCAATATTTTCGAAAAAAGTTCATAACATATTTATGTTTTTATCAGGTGATAAAATAATATCATGTTTCTTACAATGTTATCTTGATTTGGGAAAAGCATTCTCCTCGTACAAATCGGCGGTATACCAACAGGTTGGGGTAATATTTGAAACCACTCAGAAAGCCTTACAAAAATGTAATCGTTTCACGGACCAACCTCTCACGAAAATATGTTTGCTCACGCCTGATGTATCCAATGAAAAATTTCGAATTCCACGAAGTTTTGGTAATTTCGTAAAATTATCATAATGAAACTTGATTCCGCTTACGTTTATACACGGTGTTAATGTTATTACAATACAGTACGCTGTTGTTGTGTGGGTACAAGCGGTATAAACAAAAACGCCAACCACACGCATAAAGATAGGATTTTGACGAGTAAACGGGTTTTAATTAATAATATAATAATAAACACCATCACCACCACCTAGGGGCGTGTATTTATGCCGAAAACATTTATTTTCGATATAGCCATATAACTGTTTATTGAAAATACGTAACCTGTTCTCGGTTTAATCAGCTACTCGTATCCGAAAATATTATATTATTTGTAACGATACCGAAGTGCTGTAAAATAACTTTCGTATCTATAACTTTTAGGCAGGACCTGATTTAGTCGTGTGTG
Source organism: Stegophylla sp. TES_Ste_2020 (assembly GCA_025469315.1). Classification (NCBI taxonomy): domain Eukaryota; kingdom Metazoa; phylum Arthropoda; class Insecta; order Hemiptera; family Aphididae; genus Stegophylla; species Stegophylla sp. TES_Ste_2020. The sequence continues at coordinate 22,192 of JAIPRM010001888.1, forward strand.
TGTGTGTGGGGGGGGGGAATTTTCTATGGAGAAGTTATGTCATAAATTATTACTCGACTATAGGTACATACCTATAATAGATAAATATAAATATTACATTAACAATCATTTAATAAAATTATTTTTACTTTTACAAATTCATTTATAAGTTTTTAAGAAAAGTGTAATAAAATTAAAAAAAAAAATAAATAATAACAAGTTAAATTATAAAAAAAGCAGACATACTTATAATAAAAATTTCATGGGTATTTATTACTCCTCGGGTCATATACTCTTAGCGGGTGTGTTGAATTTTATAGAATCGATAAATAATTTCTTCAAAATTACGATTCTGTACGTTAATAATGTATAGATAACAATTGTCATCATTTCCAACACATCCACCAAGATCTACTTATATTAATATAAATATGAGTATCTTTATCGAGGAGCGAAGAATACCCACGGTGCGAAGTATGTCCGGCTTTCTTGTCTACTATACTTTTATCTTCGTTTTATTTTACTTTATTTTACACGACTTTTTTTTTCCAATAACTAGAGAAAAGAAAAAACTATAATTTTAATAAAAAATATTGATGAGAAAAAAAAAATTTTGGAAAAAAATTCTCATTTTCTTTCGAAATTTTAAATTTTTCTTGCACTAAAATATTTCTTATATTATTGTTTACCTAAGTTTACTCGTCGATTTTCGAGATTTTTTCAGGTCAATTAGACATATTTGTGAGTGAGAAATTATATTAAATTTTCATATCTTAATATTATCCAGAATTATAAATTTTTTACATAAAAAAAAAAAAAAAAAAAATAGCTAGGAATTTCCAATATTTTTAAAATACTATACTCAACTCAAAATTGATCGAATGATTTTCAAACGTTTATGAAGTGTTTTCATGATCATTTTTAGTAGTCGGTGAAAGTTTTTAGCTACATCATTTTTGAAGTTATGTTTTAAAAAACAATTTTCAAATTTAAAAAAATTCCGGTTATAGTATAATACGTATTTTGCCGTTTTTTTGTCAATTTTCGACAGAGTTTTCGCTTTTTTTTTTTTAAAAAAAAAGTATTGAAAAATTTCAAAAAACGTCTTCTTTAAAGTATCATCCGAGTGTAATATTTGTGATCTATAGTTGTGCTGATTGAAAAAAACCCCCCAAGTCAAAAATCGTATTCCCCACGTTTCGAACGCGTACATTGTGTAGTGCACTGTGCAGTGTGTGCATGATGCGTGTTGATGATTCTCACCACGAGCAGCCGGGATCCGAGAGTCGGGGGGGGGTGGGGGTGAAGGGATGGGATTGCGGTGAGGGGACGATGGAGTATTTGTGGGTGGGTGGGGGGTGGGGTGGGGGACTGACGCTTGACCCCGGCTGCAACGGTAATATTAATACACCTACTATACACAACTGCTGCTGCTGCTGCGGCGCGGCGCGGGCATTGTGTTCGCGCGGCCGTACATGAAAGTGTACACGCGCCCGACGACTTACCGACCCTCCCCTTCCCGCATCCCTTTCATCCCCCTCTCCCGCTGTTCCATTCACACCGCCCCTCCCTGCCACGTTTTCCGTGTCCCTTTCCCGTTACGTTCCGCGCCCGCGGCGGCACATTGTTTCAACGCGCATATACATATACACGTCATGTATTTAGCTTATAAACCCGGTCGCACCACACTGGTCTCCGTCCCTGTAGCCCTTGCACCGCAGTGATATATTATCCAATATTCCAGGGACACGGCAATTTCCCGCGGCCGCAACTTACGACCGCCACCGCCGCCGCCGCCGCGCCGCCCGCTATTTGGCCGAGAGCGTGACGTTTGTTCGTGCAGGATAACGGCGGCGGCGGCGGCGGTAGGTATAATAATATGGTATTTTTTTCAAGCCCCCCCCCCCCGGACCGCTTGGTGGTGGCGGTAATAATAATATTTTTTTTGCAAATCGACAAACTTATACCAATTTTTAGATTCCGGACGAAGTGAAGAAGCTAGTGTTTTTACGATGTGGTTTATTTTTTATTTTATTTTTTTGCGAACAACTTTTCGTATGGGGAAATACTTGTCGTCCAAAAGTTTCGATCAGCAACTTTTTCAAACCGGATTTGCCTGTAGATGGTACACTCTAGAGAGGTCATTTTTTGAATTTCTCAATTGTTCAATTTTTTTTTTTTTTTTGAAAAAACTACCCGAAATTTGACAAAAACGACTCGAAAACCATCATTTTTTGATCCGAATTATATGAAAATTTAAACATAGATAGAAAATAATACGAGAAAGATTTTGGCGCAAAAAAATTTTGGAAATGCGAAAAAAAAATTTCGGACATTTTTCTACCATTTTTTATCCTCATTTATTTTTTATGTCATTAACTTTCTTCGTTCAGAATCGTTTTATTGAAGAAATTATTTATCGTTTCTTTGAAATTCAATACTTTCTTATTCGACAGACAGAAAACGAACTGTGTGAATTATTTGCTCTTTGGGTGGGATACTTTTGGTGGGTGTAAATAATTTCTTCAATAAAACGATTTCCGAGTGGGGCTTCATTTAATACATTACATAAATACAATACATAACAATAGTATTTTTCAGTATTATTGACATTTATTATTTAATATCAGAGAATAAGCCATGGAAAATAATTATTAGTTCACCGGGCAGGATTGATTTCGTTTATGGCATATTTTCGCCGTTTTTCTTGTATTTTTCCTTGTTTTTAGACAAAGTATTAAAAAAACATTCTGTTCATAGTATCACCTAATTCTGATCCATAAGATTCCTGTACGAAATTATTCAACGAGTATTTCTTTACTAAAAACTAGAAAAAAAAATTGTTTTCGTAAACTGAAAGAAAGCAATAAGCCAATAAACATCAGATATATATATATATATATAGCTCTTTCGTTTCACTCAAAATCTAAAAAAAATACGTTTTCACTCGAAATCGTCACATCAGCCGCGCAAATATATACGCATCGATCATATTGTATTACAAATGTAGATCGACGCTCATCAACGGCGGGAGGCTTAAAAGTTTAATCCCCGACGAGCTGATAGTGCATCGCGGCGACGAACGTGACGTATTTATGTGTCCTCCTGTACATACATGTATTCTCAACGGTGCGAATTGAAAACCGATGTTTGCAATAGTACCTAGTAAACCACCTACCTATATCGTGTAATGTTGTTGCAGTCGCAATAATACGTATAATAATATATTATTATTATTACGTATTATTATGCCGCATTGGTGGTAATTTCCCTCCAGAACAGTGTTTCCCAAACTTTTTTTATGCAACGCCCATTTTAATGTTTAAAATCTCTCGCCGCCCCCCCCCCTGAATTAATAAATTTTTTTTTTTAATTAGGTACCTTTTTTTGGGCCATATATTTTTAAAGTCAAAATAAAGCTATCAGCATCAATACGATAATTCCGGTCAGATAAAAATGAATAAATCATATAAAATTTGTATTTATTATTAAGTATGATACCTATTCATATACTTATTTTTATAAATCAAATACATATTACCTACATATTTAATATTTTCGTACATTGCGATTATGTGACTGCAGAATGAAAAATATTCATGTTCAAACAGTCACTGCCGACTATTATAATGCCCCTCTTGGGTGGTTCTAACGCTCCCAAGAGGGCGATATCACCCACTTTGGGAAACACTGCTCCAGAACTACCACGTCTATTATTATATATTCTATACAATACATAATATTATAATCGTTCGTATCCGTCAACGTTTTAAAATAAAATTGTTCATACTTTATTTATTTATTTTTTTTTATTTGCTTATGTACAATTTCACGTTTTTCTACTTAGACATAACCCTATTAATATTATAATATTCATTTTTTTACAATTATTATTCAAAAAGAAATTAGCTGGATCATACTTAAATAGGTTTATAACTTAGGTGCGATTACAATACTTATATAAAATAGATTTTTAATTTATAATTTAAACATATTTTAATTTTCCCTAAACAGAATAATGCGTGTATATAATATTATGTTATATTATTAAAAACGTATGTTGTCGGAAACAACTTATGGACAGCACGTTATAGATTAATTTTACACATTGGCTAATAATTCCCTCGAGAAAGTATTTCGAAAGAAAAACTGTATTTTGATGTGTACTTATTTTTGTTAATGTCTATAATCTGCATGATCTGCATGTGAAGTAAAAAGTGTGAAGGTAATCGAAATTCCTTCATTTTTTGAACCAAATATAAGTGTATAACATCGTATGGAAAAAAATATCAGGGGAGCTGAAGCCCCTGAATCTCACCCCCTGGCTATGGCCTATGGCCCCGAATCGAGAAATTCTTGAAGCAATTTTCGCGAACCGGAATCCTTATTTGAATCAACATTTCTTATTTCATAGTAAATCGGTACTTGTTTGATTGAAATATTAAAATATAAAAGCACATGACACGTGGTAACTGGAAACAAAAAATGGTAGGTTTGATCGCGTAAAAATTAAATCTACAAAATAGTTTTTAGTCATTTTTAGATTTTTGATTTTTAACTGGAACCGAATTTCATAAAGTTTGAAGAACCTGTACCGATATTATTATTTCTCTTTTATTCAAAACGGAACCGAAAAGTTTAGCCTGATTTTAATATATTACAAAAATCAAAAATTATTATATTATATTTTCTAAGTATCTGTATTGAAAACTAATATTGCTGAGAGACGTTTTCAGTAGTTCGTTGTGTAGGGCTAGATTTGTTAAGGATATTAATCGAATTAAAATACCGAAATGCAAATCAAATAAAATTTATCGTGATGAAATTAAATTGCTATCTGTACTTCTAACGGTTTCCATCGATGATGGTTTTTTTTTTTTTTTTTTTTTAAACGATTGTTAAATCGATAATAAGTACTAATATAATATTATTATATTTTATCGCATAAAACTTATCTACGGGTTGAACAACCTTCGCCAAAATCCTACAACAAAGACCGCCCAAGATGTGTCAAGTCAGTCCATAATTTTAGAAAATATATGTTTACACATATTATTTCGAAATATTAGAATATCTACAAAAAATAAATCTTTAAAAGAAATCTGACCCACTCGTAAGTTAGGCAACAATGTCATAAAATATTTTCAAAATTCACATAAATAAATTCTTATGATGGATAGTAATTTGGATATTAAATAACATCGTGAAAACGTGAATCAGTTCAGTGCAATAGAATTAAAAACTCAAATAATAAAATAAATTTCCTTAAAATGGAAAATCAATATACGTATATAATATATTTATCCTTTTTCAACGGTATAATCTAGAAGAAAATTGTTGGAAAATTCGGTATCAATTTGAAGTAAAAAAATTAAAATAAGTATTTGTATGTTATTTAAATTTTTAAATTTTCGAAACGATTGTTATTACAACATAACATTTTTTCTAATAATTTCAAAAAAATGTTATCGAAATCGACCGTTTAAAAACGTTAAGATTTTCATTTTTCGAAAGAAACAATTAGGTATATTAATTAGGGATAAATCTCGAATTTAATACGATTAAAAGGTGGTATACTTGGATTTATATAATTGATGAATGCACATTTTACGTTAAAAAAAAAAAAAAAATTGTTTTAAATATTTACGCTTTAGTGGTTTTACGCTTTAGTGTATCTTAAAAAATTTAAACAAACTAACCCAAAATCCGAAACTCGAATAATTAATATTCATTTTGAAATTGATGTCATTATTATTAGTATTAATACCGAATGGCGAATATTTACTATTTTTCGCACCAAATGATATTTCGTTATTAATTTTTATTTTTTTTTTAAATAATTCTAAATTAAAATGAATGACATTTTTGATTCTGAATGGAGCAAAGAAGCTGATAAAGTCTTTATAGTGATGTTTTTTTTTTTTAATTATTATTTTTCATGTGTACACGTTTTTGTATAGAAATACTGGTCAAAAAGTTTTGACCAGTAATTTAAAATAATAACGGTTACAAACGCCTAAATATTTTTGTTTTTGTTTTATACCGTGGTTTTCGAACATCTTTTGAATGCATAAAACACTTGAAACCCAAAACCCAAAAAAAACTTTAATTCGGGTGCAAAGTGTTGCTACAGCAAATGTGAATTTCATTTTTACAAATTTCACACTGGCCGTAGTAGATCGTTCTCTTTTTCAAAGACTTTGACATCCTATTAAAACACCAATTTCTAGGCCAAATGAAAAATGTTTAATAATCAATTAGCGCGAGTTAATTGTTTAGAAACTCGGGGAGTTTCGTTAGACACTCGGAATGACCTATTTTGTACTCTGACCTCGATAGAACTACCTACTTACCTACCAAATTTCAATAGAGTTTATCGTTATTTATCAAATGCGTTTATGGAAATACACTGAATCCACGGAACGAGAAAGTGATACATTGTTTAGCCCTTTAATTAACAGCTGTAATAATCTCGTATACACACGATGGGGGGGGGGAAGGGGAGACCACAAGGAGTATTTTCACATTTTCAAAAGGGCAAAACAATGTTATTAAAAAAATATATATATAATTGACTTATATAACTCTAACATCATGTAACACATTTGTATTTCCATGTACGGTTCTATTCCTGTTATGATTTTCAATAATATTCTGTCTGCCAACTTAAATATCTGAAACCAGTGTTGAATTGAATTTTAAGAATCCGGAGTATTTACAAAAATATTTATTATTATTATTATTATTTTGTGTACACTTATTAGAAATGCTTGTCCAAAATTTTCGACCAAACCTATTATTATCAGAATTTCATGTTACTTTACAGAGGCCTTTTTTCGAAATTCTCAATAATTTTCTCGGAATTTCGGAAAAACTAATTAACCATTAAAACTTTCTTTACTTCACCTAAAATATATTAAACTTTAAATGTAAATAGGTAATAATATGAAACATATGAGAGATAATTTTTAATATGTGAAAAAAAAATTATTTGTAATTTTTTTCCCACATCTTAATTCGTTATTGAACATTTTATTCTGTTCTCAGTTACATTTCATTTATGTTTTTTATGTCGTCTAAATTATATTTTTATATATTCGTATTTAAAAAAAAAAAAATCTATTATTTTTCGTTCATTTCGAAATTCAAACACACCAACCCATAGTATATGCCAATCGAGGAGTGAATAATTATTATATACCCATGGTGCCAAGTTAAATGGATTTTTTTTTAAAAAAAAGTCTATTAGCTCCTCGTTATCGTCCAGTATAATAATAATAGTATTATTTATATTGCACACGAGCATTCAACCAGAGTGCACATCAATATAAGCACTGTTTCGCTGGAATATTATAATATATTATGTACGTCTCTATCTCTATTTACCGCTCACGTATTATAAATGCTCCAGTGCGGAACAGTGAGTATTATACGTATTATTACCTACATAAAATATTAATTGTCCGCCGCCGCCGCCGATACAGTAACCCGCCGACAGGAGGTCGTCCGGTTCTCTCGGAATCGCCAATCACCTATCCACTCGGCGGCGTTGACCGTAACGACGACGGTCAACCGATACGAACGCGACGTACTTACAGTCTCTTTGGTCGTGAAAGTACGGCTCGGAACACAAACGAATATTGCGTACGACCGCATTAGTTATAATAATATGTATATATATATATATATATATTTTTAGTGTTTTTACAATGATGTTTATTTATTTTTTCTGTGTACAACTTTTCGTATGGAAAGACTTGTCCAAAAGTTTCGATCGGTAACTTTTTGAAACCGGATGAGCTGCTTCATGGATGGTACACTTTAGAGAGGTCATTTTTTGAATTTCTCAATTCTTCAATTTTTTTTTTTTTTTGAGAATACACCCGTCAAGAGAATCCCACCCGACGAGCGAAGTACACATTTTTTTTTTTTTTTTTTTATTTAAGATCTTTCGCCTCGCATCATTGCAGGGGCATCAGGGCCATAATTTCATGTTCTTTTAGTGTGAGATTCAAAATTTTTTGCATTTTTTGTTTATAACCATTATCATCACTGATCATGAGTGCTCTTGAGGAGGAAACTTACCCCAGGGCCACATTTAGGGAGAGGTGAAAATTTGAAAAAGGAGATCATTTCGGGTGACAATATTTCCATAAGACGTATTATTTTCAAAAATTACCTCCCAAAAGTGCTATCTAGAGAAAAATTCCGATTCAAAAGGTTTATTTTTTATTTAAAATGAACATAGAATTGTTAAATATTAAAAACTACCAAACTACAATTTTATTATTACCTACCAATTTTGAATAAGAGTATCATGAAAAAAGACCACGGGCGCAATTTCATTAATAAGCAATAAATAATTTCGATTATAATAGGTATAACAAGACAATGTTATCTTTATATATTATATACTTATGTATAATTTTGGAACTTTTATTTTTATTTTTTAATGAAATATTTAAAAAGTCGGACATACTTCGCACGATGGGTGGTATTCTCTTGACGGGCGTATTAAGTTTTAAAGAAACGATAAATCATTTCTTCAGTAAAACGATTCCGAACGAAGGAAGTTAATAATATAAGAAAAAAAAAATGTCCAAAATTTTTTCTCACATTTTCAAAATTTTCTTACGCCAAAATCTTTTTTATAGGATTTTCTATGTATGATTAAATTTTCATAAAATTCTGATCAAAAAATTATGGTTTTCGAGTCGTTTTTGTCAAATTTTGGGGTAGTTTTTTCCAAAAAAAAAACATTGAAGAATTGAGAAATTCAAAAAATGACCTCTCTAAAGTACAATCTGGAGACGAATCGGGTTTGAAAAAGTTATTGATCGAAACTTTTGGACAAGTATTTCTATACGAAAAGTTGTACACAGAAAAAAAATAAACATCATTGTAAAAACACTAGCTTCTTCATTTCGCTCAGAATCTAAAAAAAAACGAATTTCACGAAATTTTAAAACCCTCTAATGGGTATACTCGGTCACTGATATATATATATATATATATATATCATCTTACGGATTTGTCGTATTCAATAAACGAAAATAACGTATTTTATCGACAAAACTATAATATATTCTATTATCACGTTACACGTGTGTTATACAAATAAACAAACCGTATCGGTTCGAAGACGCGTCCAATACAATACTACTTTACTTGTACATATATATTTTGTAGGTTATATATTTTTATAATTCATATATATTATATATATATATATCGTTTTCCGTTGGCGTAGCTGCAGCTTCTTAAACAGCTTCTCAGTGTTGTTGTTATTCGTTCAGTCCACGCGATTTATTAGTTATTACTGGGGCTAAGCACTTACGGATGTAAAAAAAAACTTAAAATATCCGTGCATTTATGCTCTAAAAATTTTCCTATACCAAGAAAACTCAAATTAAATGTTGAAAAATAGGTAAAATATGCACTTAAAATCAAAAATATGACCGAAATATGCAATTATATCAAAAAAAAAAAAAAAAAAAATAGTAAAATATGCAAATTAAAGAGAACTGTATACAACTCCTACAGTTATGAAACGCATTTCTATATTACTTAGCTATGTTTTGAATGATTTTCGAAAAACGCGTAACTCCTATGTAGTCCCTAGCCCTAGTTATTACTTACGAAAATATTACATAGGACTAGGATATTGTAGGATATTTTGTATTTTAGATTCTGAGCGAAGCGAAGAAGTTTGTGGTCTTACAATATTATGTTTATTCGAAACACTCTTCCCAACAGGAATACGTCTTGTCTAAAAGTTTCATACACAGTTACGTTTTCGATTAAAAGTCACATCCAGGTGGTACTTTACAGAAGTAATTTCTCGAGATTTTCAATGATTTTTCCAAAAACGAGCAACTAAATCAAAACAATCAATGCGAAATGAAATGAAGAAAATGAAAATTTTACGATGAGTCAACCGTTTGAAAAAATGCAAATTTTTAAAAATAAACTACTTTCTAGAGCCAAATTTTGATTCAAAAAGTTGCTGTTTGAATTTTTCGAAAAAGTATTTCCATACGAAAAAGTTTTCACAGAAGGAAAAAACAATAAGAATCGAATAAAGATCATTGTAAAAATCATAAGCTTCTTTTCTTCACTTGGAATCTAAAAAATGTTTCAAAGGTGTTTTTCGACAAATTTTCGAGTATCTATTTTTCTCAAATATTGGAAAAACTATTGAGAGTTTCGAAAAATAACCAAAAGTAATCGATTTCAAAAAATCACGTTTTGACTTAATTTTAAGTTTCCTTCGAATCGAGGATCACATTGATTAAAATATTACCACCAATATTATATGATAATACGAGGAAGGTTAAAGGAACATTGTTATTAAGTTTTTATTTATTTCACACCTGTATACTCAAGACATATTTTATGATAATAAAACTGTAGTTAATATTTCAAGAGCGTGTTAGACGCTTTATTAAAACCACACGTGATTTACAAGCAGGACCAAATTAATGCTGGTGTAGAGATTGAAACTTTCAAGTGCACTTGTTTATCGAAACTTTGAGGTTCCACAGGGACAGGATCAACGTTCTTATAAACTCCGTATTATAAATAATAAAATAAGAAAGTTTAAAATGATCATAACTCATTTAGCTCCGGAGTGAGCCACATTTAATGAATATTTCTAGTTACGTTTAATCATAATAATTAGAAAACCGTTTTGAAACAAAGAGCTTTTTTTTTTTTTTTTGCCACGTTGCGCGCTTAGCCGAAGAAAAATTATTGAGAATTCGGAAAAATGACCCAAGAATGATATCAACTAAATAAATAATTTCCTATAGAAAAAAAAATTACTGGATAAAACTTTTGGACTAGTTCTTCCAAACATAAAAGTACAAAAAGTAAATTAAAGTAAAGTAAAGACAAGTAAGTACACCACGGGTTTTCTTCACTCCTTCTGTCAGATAATCTTATGGTGAGTGCATAGATTTTTAAAGAAACGATAATTTATTTCTTCAGTAATACGATTTTGAACGAAGAAAGTTAATAACATAAAGAACAATAATAGTAGTAATTTTCAATACATCCACCAAGGGTATCTGACCCGAAGAGCGAACAGTATCCGTAGTGTGAAGTGTGTCCAGCATTCTTGTCTAACTTTACTTATCTTTGCTTTACTTTCCTTTTTTATTTTTGCTTTACTTTACTTTCTTCTATCTAATAAAGAAAAGCAAAAAAAAAAAATTAACGAGAAAAAAAAAGTGGTAAAAAAATGTCAAATTTCTCCCCACCCCCTATTTTCTAAATTTTTTTTTGCTAACATTTTTCTCATATTATTGTCTATTTATGTATAAATTTTCATAAAGTTTGGTTTGAAAAAAGATAGAAAAAATTTTTTTATGAAAACAATTGAATATTTTGAAAAATGACCTTTTTAAAATACCTCGTAAGTGGAAAATCTGGATTCAAAAAGTTACTGATCGAAACTTTCGGACAAGTATCGAAATAGAGTTCACAGAAAAAAAAAATACAATAAAAAAACATCTTTGTGAAACACAAGCTTTTTAACTTCGTTTAGAAGTTTTAAAAATCTATTAGTTATTATAAGTGCAAGAAGTCTTGACCCCTACTGATAACTTTTGTGCGCTACAAATATATATTAAATAACATTAAGTTCTACAATATTAAAAAAACTTCGCACGATGGTTGTATTTCGCACGACGGGTGGTATTCTCTTGACGGGCGTATTAAATTTTAAAGAAACGATAAATCATTTCTTCAGTAAAACGATTCTGAACGAAGGAAGTTAATGATAAAAGAAAAAAAAAAATGTTCGAAAAATGTCCAAATTTTTTTTCTTCACATTT